>ML437600.1:0-149243 GCA_005239525.1 Nicotiana knightiana
CGTCGAAGGAGTTAGAGGGATTGAGGGGCTGAACTATGAAGATCTTTGCATACAGCCTGATGTTGAACTACCCGAGGGTTACAAACCTCCTACGTTTGATATGTTCGATGGTACTGGTGATCCAAGAGTCCATTTGAGAACTTACTGCGACAAAATGGTTAGCGTGGGAAAAGATGAAAGAATCCGCATGAAACTCTTCAAGAGGAGTTTGAAAGGAGATGCACTGTCCTGGTACATCGGCCAGGATCCAAATAAATGGAATAATTGGGTAAGCATGGCAACAGACTTCATGGATCGATTTAGGTTCAACACAGAGAATGCTCCAGATGTATTCTACATCCAGAATTTAAAGAATAAGCCAACGGAGACCTTTCGCGAGTATGCTACTCGTTGGAGGTCAGAGGCTACCAAGGTTAGGCTAGCCTTAGAAGAGAACAAATGAAGAAATTCTTTGTACGAGCTCAGGATCCTCAATATTACGAACGGCTGATGATGGTCGAAGGTCACAAGTTCTCTGACATCATCAAATTGGGAAAGAGAATCGAAGAAGGCATCAAAAGCGGTATGGTTACCAACTTTGAAGCTTTACAGGCGACTAATAAAGCTCTACAGTTTGGTGGTGTGTCCAGAAAAAAGGATGTGGGAGCCGTGATGGTTGCACAACAAGCCAAGTCCCCGCCCAAATACCAAGTATATCCAACACCCTCATTCACATACCAACCAGCTCAAAGTTACCAAGTTACCAAGCACCCTCACCCACATATCAAGCTCCACCACCCACATATCAGCCTACCTCGCCCAGATACTCCCAATTAGCCCCCGTTTACAACGCCTACAATTCCCAACCTTCTCACTACCAATCACCACCTACTCGCCAAAACTTCCCAATACCTCGCCCTAACTTCGACCGTCTCCCTCCAAAACAGTATACTGCCATAGCTGAGCCCATTGATCAACTATATGAAAGACTCAAAGCCTCCGGTTACGTCACACCCATTCCTGCTGCCACCCCTGAGAACCCTTCTCAGTTGATCAACCCAAGAAAATCATGTGCCTACCACTCTGGCATGAAGGGACACACCATCGAGGAATGTCGTTCCTTGAAAGACAAGATACAAACCCTCATAGACAACAAGATCATTGTAGCCAAGGACCCTGCTGCTAATGTTTGCAATAATCCGTTGTCGGACCATAAAGGTGGTGTCCATATGATTGAAGTAGATGATGACTGGGATACTACGGGATCAATTGGGCGGATTGCAGGGGTGATCTGAAGAAGCCCGGAATTACTCTCAACCCAATTGTGGTTCATATGCAGCCATCTGGGGATGCTGAGATAAACATGTCCATTTCACTTGAGTTTGAATGGAGACCGCCCGCAAAAGAAAGGGCCCCAGTGCCGATCGAAGTTGAGTTTGTACGGCCACTTGAAGTAGCAGTCCGGCCGCCTATAACATATACTCCGGCAGGAATGAGGATGACCACACCTATTCCAGTGGCAATGTCAACAACGCCACCCCTTTACTCAAACACCATCACATGGGACTACACAGCTGAAGCAAGGAGAAAGGGTAAAAGCAAGTCTGAGGAAGCCATTACTGCACAGGGTATGACCAGAACTGGCAGAGTTTACACCCATAAACATTTGGCTGAATCTAGCAAGCAGGCCGCCAACCGTCCTCCCACCATTGAGATAGGTTCAGACAATTATTGGAGAAAGAACCAAGCCAAAGAGTACTCAATCCTCGATTAGTTGAACAAGACACCAGCTCAGGTATCTATCATCTCTCTATTATAGAATTTTGAGACGCATATGAGTGCCTTGTTGAGAGTGATGAGTGAGGCATACATACCAGACAATATCACTAGCGGGGAGATAGCGAACATGGTGGGCCAGGTTCTGGAAAGCCACAAGATTACTTTCCATGAAGACGAGTTGTCGCCCGAGGGGTTAGGGCATAATAGAGCACTGCATATCACTGTGCAATATGAGGATCACTTCATTACAAGGATCTTAATTGATGGGGTTTCAAGCCTCAACATTTGTCCGCTGATCACACTCAAGAAATTGGGCAAAAGTCTACATGATATAAAAGAAGGAGAGATCAATGTAAAGGCCTTCGATGGTTCGCAGAGGTCCACTATGGGAGAAATCACCTTGTGCTTACAGATGGGACCAACCTGGTTCGATGTAGACTTACAGATGATAGACGTGACCGCATCCTACAACTTGTTGTTAGGGCAACCTTGGATACACACTGCTGGGTCCGTGGAATCAACCCTACATCAAGCGTTGAAGTTTGAATGGAATCATCAAGAGGTAGTCATTCATGGCGACGGTAGCAACCACATCTACGGTCTCCAGACTTTTTTGGTCACTGATGGGAGAAGGAAGCTGGGTGGAGAAATCTACCACAACATTGAACGAGTTAACGCCATTGATAAGGATAAATGGTGGGACAGTAAGATCNCGCCACCATGGAGAAATCCCTACTACTCATTGGAGAAGCCAATACCTCACTTAGAACAAACTTTCCAGAAGGCTGATATCATCTACGGTACGGACGAAGAGGAAGCATTAGCGGCAATGAGGGATTTATTTTTGGACGATGAGGACATGGACTGATGTGTCATTCTTGAAGAGTGGGGGAGGAAGACCCTTCCTTACAGGTCGTGAGCAGAGGATCATATCTCAAGAATTGGTCTGTCAGGACGACCAAAGCCCATCAAGCCTAGGGGTATCAAGGCTAACAAAACAAGCATTTATTTACACCTTATTTATTTAAAAGAAAATTTTCTTCCTTTTTTGAATTTTTAAATTCCGCAAGAAAGAGCTCCTATGTCCAAATGATTATTCAATTTATCAAAGCATTTGCAATTTCTCTATAAATCGTATATTTACTTGCTACTGTTTTCCTCCCCATTACTTTATTTACACAGCATCACTATTACTTATCTTGATGAACCGACGACTGTGACATGCAACGAGGCAACGCAACAAACGGATCCCGATGCAGACGAGGATGATATACCTGAGGATATTGTGCAAGAGGTCGAGAAATTTGAGAATATACCTAAGTCTAAATTGGACGAGACTGAGGTTGTCAACCTGGGAAACGAAGAGAACGTCAAAGAAACACGCATCAGCGTTCATCTGTCGCCATTAGAAAAGGAGGAATATACATAGTTTTTAAGAGAATATGAGGACATATTCGCCTGGTCGTATGATGACATGACTGGCCTCAGTACATCTATTGTGGCCCACAAGTTGCCAGCCTATCCGACATGCCCGCCAGTGAAGCAAAAGCTCAGGAAGTTCAAACCAGACATGAGCTTGAAAATCAAAGAAGAGGTCACCAAGCATATCAACATCGGGGTTCTCCGGGTGGTTGAATACCCGACATGGTTAGCCAACATCGTGCATGTGCCAAAGAAAGATGGGAAGGTTAGAGTCTGTGTCGACTACCCGGATCTCAACCGGGCCAGTCCGAAGTACGACTTCCCTTTGCCAAATATACACATCCTAATTGACAATTGCGCTAAGCATGAGCTGCAATCCTTTGTAGATTGTTTCGCTGGCTACCACCAGATTTGGATGGACGAGGAAGATGCTGAGAAAACGGCATTCGTTACGCCATAGGGAGTGTATTGTTACAAGATGATTCCATTCGGTCTAAAGAATGCAGCGGCCACCTACATGAGGGTCATGACTACTATATTACAAGATATGATTCACAAGGAGATCGAGGTATATGTGGACGACATCATCATCAAATCAAGGAAAGCCACTGACCATATGGAATATCTGAGGAAGTTCTTCAACAGGTTAAGGAAGTATAATTTGAAACTTAACCCTGCGAAGTGTGCATTCGGGGTTCCTACTGGCAAGTTACTAGGGTTCATCGTCAGTCACCGAGGAATAGAACTGGATCCATCAAAGTTCAAAGCCATCCAATAATTGCCCCTACCAAAGAACAAGAAGGATGTTATGAGTTTCCTGGGGAGGCTCAATTACATCAGTCGGTTCATAGCCCAGTCTACTGTCATTTGTGAACCAATCTTCAAAATGTTGAGAAAGGATGTTGCAACCAAATGGACCGATGATTGTCAAAAGGCCTTTGATAGAATCAAGGAGTACCTCTCAACACGACCAGTCCTGGTACCGCCCGATCCAAGTAGACCTCTGTTACTCTACCTTGTTGTATTAGATGGAGCTTTCGATTGCGTTCTTGGGCAACATGACGAAACAGGAAGGAAAGAGCAGGTCGTTTACTATCTTAGCAAGAAACTCACTCCATATGAAGCCCGGTACTCTTTATTGGAATGCACTTGTTGTGCTCTGACTTGGGTCGCACAAAAGTTGAGGCATTATTTCTGTGCATATACAACGTACCTATATCAAGGATGGATCCGTTGAAATACATCTTTCAGAAGCCCATGCCCATTGGCAAACTTGCCAAATGGACCTGTTAAGTAAGTTCGACATTATTTACGTGACTCAGAAGGCGGTCAAGGGACAAGCATTAGCAGATCATCTCACTGAAAATCCTGTGGATGGGAAATACGAACCATTAAAAATGTATTTCCCCAATGAAGAAGTGTCATTCGTAGGAGAGGACGTTGCAAAATCCTACGATGGTTGGAGGATGTTCTTTGATGGGGCCGCAAACTTCAAAGGCGTAGGTATTGGGGCAGTCTTAATATCAGAAACCGGTCAGCACTATCCAGTATCCGCCAAACTCAGGTTCCCCTGCACCAACAACATGGTTGAATATGAGGCCTGCATCTTGGGGCTCAACTTGGACATCGACATGAACGTTAAGGAGTTATTAGTGATCGGTGATTCAGACCTATTGATACACCAGGTACAAGAAGAATGGGCGACCTAGAATTCCAAGATACTGACATATCTTCATTGTGTACAGGACTTGAGAAAGAGGTTCACAAAGATAGAGTTCCGGTACGTCCTCAGAATCCAGAATGAGTTCGTCGATACATTGGCTACCTTATCATCTATGATCCAGCATCCAGACAAGAATTTCATCGATCCCATCCCAGTGAGGATCCACAATTAGCCGGCCTATTGCGCCCATGTTGAAGAAAAAGCAGACAGAAAGCCTTGGTTTCATGATATCAAGGAATACTTGGCAAAAAGAGAATATCCAGAACTTGCAAACGCTACTCAGAAACGCACACTTCGAAGGTTGTCAAACAATTTCTTTCACAGGGGAGGGATCCTGTATAGGAGGACTCCTGATTTGGGTTTACTAAGTTGTGTCGAAGCAAAAAAAGCAACAAAACTATTGGAGGAGATACATGTTGGTACATACGATCCTCATATGAAGGGGTTCGTTCTAGAAAAGAAGATACTTCGGGTCGGTTATTTCTGGATGACCATGGAAACGGATTGCATCCAGTATGTCCGGAAGTGCCACCGTTGTCAGATACATGGGGATATGATAAAGGTACCTCCGAGTGAGCTTAATACAACAAGTTCACCATGGTTGTTCGCCGCCTGGGGCATGGATGTTATTGGACCAATCGAGCCTGCCGCCTCCAACGACACAGGTTTATTCTGGTTGCCATTGATTACTTTACCAAATGGGTCGAAGTAGCCTCTTACAAAGCGGTTACTAAGAAAGTCATTGCCGACTTTGTCCGCGACCGCATAGTTTGTCGATTCGGAGTTCCAAAGTCAATCATTACCGATAATGGTTCAAACCTCAACAGTGACCTGATGAGAGCCATGTGTGAAACCTTCAAGGTCAAACACAAGAATTCCACAACATAGAGGCCTCATATGAATGGAGCCGTTGAGGCTGCAACAAGAATATCAAGAAGATATTGAGAAAAATGATAGAGAAGCACAAGCAATGGCATGAGAAGCTGTCATTCGCCTTATTGGGATACCGCACCACAGTCCGCACATCAACTGGGGAAACTCCTTACATGTTGGTTTATGGTACAGAAGCAATTATTCCTGCTGAGGTCGAAATTCCATCCCTGAGAATCATACAAGAAGCCGAACCCAGCGATGCTGAGTGGGTACGAAGCCGTTATGAGCAATTGGCCCTCATAGACGGAAAAAGAATAAACACAATTTGTCATGGTCAGCTATATCAGAACAGAATGACCAGAGCCTTTAACAAGAAAGTCAAGCCGAGACGATTCACACCGGGGAAGTTGGTGTTAAAGAAGATCTTTCCTCACCAAGACAAAGCAAAAGGAAAATTCTCTCCCAATTGGCAAGGCCCGTACATGGTTCACCGAGTGTTGACAGGAGGAGCACTCATACTTGTAGAAATGGATGGAGAAGTCTGGCCAAATCCAATCAACTCAGATGCAGTCAAGCGCTACTATGTGTAACTTTCTTGCTTTTATCAAATGTTGTAAGTTGAACTACGCCTGACCTGATTCCTATTTAAGAGGGGATACGTAGGCAGCCCTATGGGATCGGTCACATTTTAATAAAATTTCATTTCCCCCACGAATGGGAACTGGGGAAGAATTTTGAGGAGGGACCTCAAAATTCCAAAGCAAATGCAGCCGAGCACCGCACAAGCAACAGCCAGAAGCATTCACCCACCAAGCTAGGGCAGAATTTTGAGGAGGACCCTCAGAATTCCATAGCAAGAGAGGTTGCAATGTCTTGAACCGCGTCATGGTCGTCGGTTAATCCAAAAATTATTACTTTAAATTATATGTTTTTATAAAACCATGCATATTTTCTTTCTCAAAAAATAGCTTGTTTAGCAATGCTACCCCTGTGATATGAACAACAAAGTCCTCGTTATCAAGCAGACAGGCCGACCCGAGCCGGTGGGAATGCAAACGAACCTTCCCCTTTACAGAACTCATAATTTTTCTTTGGATGCAGGCACCAAGACAGCGAAAGCCCAGAACACATTGCTATCTTCGCAAGATGCATATTTCTTAAGGACACGCTCCCAAACTCATCGCACAAGTCGATGCCTACTATCATCACAAACAACGATTATTCACCACAATCATATCACCGTAGTTTATCATCAGCTAAGAACTCTTACTGTCGTTTATTTTCTCACACTGCATAAGGCTACCATTCTGCCTTCCGAGGTTCCACGCTACCTCCCCTGCATTTTATTTCATTCACTGCATAAGGCTACCATTCTGCCTTCCGAGGTTCCACGCTACCTCCCCTGCATTTTATTTCATTCACTGCATAAGGCTACCATTCTGCCTTCCGAGGTTCCACGCTACCTCCCCTGCATTTTATTTCATTCACTGCATAAGGCTACCATTCTGCCTTCCGAGGTTCCACGCTACCTCCCCTGCATTTTATTTCCTGCATTGCATAAGGCTACCAATCTGCCTTCCGAGGTTCTCCGCTACCTCCCCTGCATTTTATTTTCTGCATTGCATAAGGCTACCATTCAGCCTTCCGAGGTTCTCCGGTACCTCCCCTGCATTTTATTTCTTGTATTGCATAAGGATACCATTCTGCCTTCTGAGGTTCTCTGCTACCTCCCCTGCATTTTATTTCCTGCATTGCATAAAGGCTACCATTCTACCTTTCAAGGTTCTCCGCTACCTCCCCTGCATTTTATTTCTTGCATTGCATAAGGCTACCATTCTGCCTTCCGAGGTTCTCCGCTACCTCCCCTGCATTTTATTTCTTGCATTGCATAAGGCTACCATTCTGCCTTTCGAGGTTCTGCGCTACCTCCCCTGCATTTTACTTTATTGCATAAAGCTCCTATCTATCTCTTCAAAGCAACCACATTTCGTGTCGTTACTTATTTATGCTTCTCTCAGGCTAAGCTTTGCCCCTCTTTTCTTTCGCAAATCGCAAGACTAAACTTTGTCTTGTCGGCATGGTACCACTGCATTCTTCATGGGCTGAAATATCGCCAACTTGTCCAAAGGCGTCATCGTTCGGAGGCACCATCTCCATGGCCCGAGAACATCATTTCATGGCGTGAGGATCTCTTTTATTCAACTTGCATATCATTATTCAAAGGAACCATGGTTCGGAAGCACCATCCTCATGGCCGAAAATATCATTTCATAGCATGCGAATCCCGCACCAAGCGATTCATGGCCCAGGACATCATGGTCTAAGGACAGTCATCCTCAATTGTCCTGAGACAGCATTCATAGTCCAAGGGGAACTTGCATCATGTTTATATTATGAACGATATATGCTTGTTATTTATTTGCAGGTAATCCGGCCGGAACAGCCAACCAGGCAAGAGAGACCGCTCCAGTTCTCCGATACAACCCCGTAAGACCTTCCTATTTTACCTTACCTCGCACCTTGCATCCGTTCTAGTGAAACATCACTGGTATATTTCGGCGATGATTCCGGAACTACATACGGCCTGATTCCTGTAAAACCAGGGATATGTAGGCAGCTCAGAAGCCAAGGTGCGGCCTAATTCTCTCACAGAGTTCCATTCGGTCAAAATTGGCCATCCTATCTTTACCCGGCAGCTCTTTCATCCTTCCCGGGTAAAGAGGGGCAGTTGTTGATACCTAATTTTTTCTCAAATTATTTTCAAATTTACATATATGCTTTCAAAATCACTCTTTGTAATAAGGAGTATTTTTTCCTATTTCTCTATATTTTTTTATTAAAATTATCTTCATATTTATTTCATATTTCATATTTAAATAATTATCCCTAAATTATGTTATAAATATTTCAAAATGTTTCCCAACTCATTATGCTATTTTTAATCATTTTTTGTCCATTAGAATTCAATTATTTCACAAATTAGCCAATTGGGTCTCATTTAATTTTAGTTATAGTAATTTTACAATTATAGCCCAATTGAATATTTTGTATTATTTTAATTCAAAACTTATGCATTTTTAAACTTAATATTAGTTAATTACTGTAATTTTACCTATTTAAAATTAATTTCATTTTATAAAATTATTAGCTATTTTAATTAATTAATTATCCTATTTTATTGGGTATTTAACATTTAGCCATTTTATAAAACTTAGCCTAAATTGAACCCAAACCCCAGCCCAATTGAACTATCCTAGACCCAAGCCCAAATCCTACCCATACCCGACCCAACTCTTGCCAAATCTTGACCGTTGATCAATTTTTATCAACAATCCAGATAAAATCTTTCCTTAATTAATCCTAACTACCCCTCTCCCCGTCCCCTCATTTTTGAGACACCTCGTCTCTCTATCTTTGGTCTCTCTCTCTCTCTACTATCTATAAAACCTTCCCTAGTTCACCTTCTTCTCCAATGGAGCTCAGCCCGTCTTCGGCCACCTCCGACCTCTCTCCTTTCGACTACAAGCCTCCACGATAACTCCTCCGTCTAGCTCACCTCATCTTTGAAGCCTTCGAAGGTCTCGACCATGCCTACTGGCCGCTGGGGTTCCTACTTGGGTTGTTTCCGGCCCTCTCCGGTGGGGTTTTGACACGACCATGCCATAACCACCACGATCTTTGAGTTCCACGGCAGGTTCTACGATTTTCTCTGATTTCTTATAAAACCTTAATTTTTGCCTAAACCTCTTAAATCTTTGGTATTTTTGACGATTTAAACTTGTTTCTTCATATTTTACACTATTCTCAAAAACATTTCTAAAGATCTTCAGTTTTAAAACGTTTTGCTTCCCTTTTTAAAATTAGGGTTTCTCAGAACCTCTTCTATGTTGGGTTTTAACTGAGTTTCTCTTCGCTCTTAAGTCTATTCTCTGCATATCATGATGATTTTGTGATTGTTATCTCGCCTGTGTTAAAACCCTAATTTTTCTATGTTTGGTTCTGTGTATTAGCATGACTCTCTCTTTGCTTAAGTTTCTGTACCTTGAATATGTTCTACTGAGTTTCTAAGGCCTAACCTGCTCGTGTTATCTATATGTGATTGTTTATGTATCTCTGAACTTGTCCGTTGCTATGATTATTAGCTTCTCTATATATGTGTTGAAATTTGGAGCATGAATCCCTCTTGACTGACCTTGATTCCCTTATTGAATGATATGATTGAGAATATTTCTTTCAAATCCCTAAAAAAAATTCTGCTTGTTTGTTTAGACTGATTGATTCGCTTACCTTGTTTATTAATTTTCTCTATTTATTGAACTATTCCGACTTTCTGAATCTGGTCTTAATTGTCTACTCTATGCTTAATAAACCCTGAGTCTTTCCTTGTTTAATCTTGATTGACTTTACTTTGCCTTATATGATTATGTGTTTACCGTTTGAGTTCGAATCCCTTGACTTAAGGGGTAATTACCTTGATTTCTTGGTTAATTGATTCCGAGTTCCCTATTACTTAACAGACCTCTATTCTTTCCTTATTTAGTATGGTGTTGACTTTATTTACCTTATATGCCTATGTGTCTTTACCATTTGAATTTTTAAATCCCATAATTTAAGGAAACCGTGTATTTTTCACACTGATTTGATTTTGCCTTCTCTTATTACCATGCATCTATGATTCTTACATTATTTTGATCACCTGTTTTCAAATATAAGTACTCATGCTCTTTCACTAAACAAGACACGAACATCAAAAATGTTCTAAGCTTTCTCTTACACACACTGACTTGTGTTAGAACTCTCTCTTTCTTACAAAAAATTCTCTGCGCTACTACTCTTCCTTGCTCTTGGTTACTGTTAGCCGGCTATAAGCCAAGGCTAACCATTGTGCTCTTGTCTTGCTCTCTCACTCTGCTTGCTTTCCTCTTCACTAGTATGCCTTATATTAAATTTTAAGCTTCATCAACAATATAATTCTCTACTTATTTCAGTTCTTATTGTTCTTAGTCTGTTTTTACTTATGGTTCTTCTGTGAAACTTGCAACTAGAATACATCCTCAGCATGCTATTATCTCTCTTGTCCTATGTGTTTTGGGCATATCCATTAGTTGTTTTCATGATTGTGTTGCTCCCCAATCCTTTGACCCTATCTATGTGACTCCTTATGTTTGGTTAGTGGCTATGTCAGGGCAAACAATCTCTGAACATGTCTAAACCATTCCAATACCCCTACTGGATTGTCTATAGTTATATGTTTTACATGTCCCCACTCCCACTGCTCCTTGCTTGTAGTAGTTTAACCTGTGTGATTCTGTGTGTGCACTTTTTAAGGTTATTCTAGACTATTACTATCACTCTCTTTTCCAAACAGTTTTTATCAAGCAAACTCTCTGGTTTATGAAATGTTTCAAATAAATCTCTTTCAAAACTCTTTCTTTTCTTTTCAACATCACTTCTGGCACTTAACATTACTCCTAGAGATCTAGGTTCCACCCCCTCAGTGTAAGCCTTGCTTAGGGAACCCATGAGTTCCCTCTGAACTTTGATGCACTGAGGCTGGTAATTCCACACTGCACTTTTTCAACTTTGGTAATTATATCTGGGTGCTGGTATTGGCCAGGGACCCCCACGAGGGCCCTAGGGAGCTTTTCCGCACCCAGACCATGTAAGGCTATGAAACTCGAAAGGATTGAGGTTGGGAGATGTGGGCCTGATTGAAGGCTCTCTATAGAAGTAGCTTCTTATTTTCCTTTCAGTTCTGTAATTCTTTATTCGGCCTGTAATAATCTGTAAACGAATGCATGGGGCAGGATAGTGAATATGGGAGGGGACTACAGATGTTTAATATAGTTATGGGTAAAAATCATGATCATGGGATTTACTTTACCTATGTGTGAAATAGTATCATGCTTAGGACATGTATACCATGCATTAGAAACCATGTTTAGGTTGGTTACTTCAGCATCTCTACTATACTCCTATTTACTTTAGAAATCTTGTTCATAGCTAATAACTATAATAAATTATGTCGTAATGATACTGCTTCTGCATTTGCATCTAGAAATCATGCTTCAGGACTCATAATCAATGTGTGCATAATCAGTATATAAACGGACGCCTAGGAAAACCTTCGGCCGAATACTTATTAAAACTAAAATCAACTGTTTTATGTCATGCCTGTATTGAAAGCGATCTTTAAAATTAATCAGTCTCTTCTGAAAACCTCAGAACCTTGTTGTTTGTCACTACTTTTACTCCTGCAACTGATGGATTTTCAAAACGATTCTCTTTTCCTGAAGTTCATGCAAATCATTCTGTTTTTCCTAAACCCTTGCTCTATTTTTAAATTACTGGTTCTTGAAATTGTGCACTCATTCTCCTTTTACTAAAACTCCCTTTAAACTACTGATTCTTGCTTCATTTCAAAGTAAGTCACTCCTGTTGGAAATTACTCTACTTTATTTAAAATCTCGCTTTACTTCTGATTACTGGTTTTCTAAAAGCTACTCATCCATTTTCTTACTGAAAACTTCATCACTGTTACATCCTTCTATTGTCTTTAAATTACTGGATTTCCAATCAATCTCTCTTCTCAAAAACTATTCTGTCTTTTTAAATTCCCTGCTTTATCAGTCCTTTGTTAAACTTTTGAAACCTACTATTTTCTAAAACTCATGTTTTAAATCCTGCCTTTGAGACCTTGGTTGTGTTTGAGACGTGCTATGTATGTGTTTACCTGTGGAGGAATCTGTGAGCTTCTTATCTGCCCTTATGTGTTCCCATATTTGTAGTCCTAATTATTTTATATGTCGCTCAGAATTTTATCCTTTAAACCTAGGGGTTCAACCTAGTACTCACCTTGTAGGATTTAGTAGTCCTAAACACCCTCCGGGACTTATAGAACGGGACGGGTAATATCACGCAATAAGCCTTCGTGACCAGCACGCGCTTCTTTAAATAACCTCTACGGGGTGGGAAGGGTAGAATACGGATATGATGACCGGTGCGCTAATACCACGTGTAGCCCCTCTTCGAGGAGTGATTACCGGGTATTGCATTGATGTGATCCGTATTATTTTAAACCTAGGACAATTCTTTTCAAATGTTTTACTCTGATGTTTTCCCGAAAACCCTTTAAAAGATTTTCATACTTGTTTGAAATCCCCTCTTATATGAACCTTACTTGCTATTTGTTTACCGTCCAATTCACAAAACTTCTTGGCTGGGACCCACAGTTGTGGATCTTGAGAGGTGCCTAACACCTTCCCCTTAGGATAACTTCAAGCCCTTACCCAATCTCTGGTAATGCAAACTAGTTCATGATTTATCTACTCTAGGTGCCCTAACGCACCACAAAATCGTTAGGTGGTGACTCTTCCTTAAACCTCTTCCTTTAAGGAGTTGTCCAGAATGTCATGAACCCGATCTCTCCGCACCTGAGACGTGCGAGGAAAAAGGGGTGCGAGACAGCTTGAACAGATGCTACAAACTCCGGTGATCTGTGTAAATCTCACTGGTGATACCCTGACCTCAAATCGATCTTAAAGAAAACCCTCGCTCCCTGAAGTTGGTCAAGTAGATCATCAATACGTGGAAAAGGATACTTGTTCTTATCACGACCCAAATTTTCCTCCGTTGGGTATCGAGATGGCACCTAGTCTTAAGGACTAGGTAAGCCTAATATTCACGGAATACCAACAATAATAAATAAAATCTAATATTTTTCTGAAATAAATAATTCCTTATACATTTCATATTCCCAAAACCCGGTAGTACAAGTCATAAGCTTTAAATAAATTACACTAAAACTCCTAAAAATACCACTGTTCAGAGAGAAGTACAACAGTGCAAACAGAAATATATGATGGTGACTTCGAAACCGCGAACGTTGAAGCGGTTTTACCTTGAGTCTCCACAACATCAATCGCGCTGCTAACAATCAATCGGCCGGCTATGCGAAAACCTGGAATCTGCACAAAAATGTGCAGAAGAGTAGTATGAGCACACCACAGCGGTGCTCAGTAAGTATCAAGACTAACCTCGGTGAAGTAGTGACGAGGACTATTCAAGGCACCCACTGGTCTAATAAAACTGAACAAGTATCAACACAGGAATCAGGGAAATAATGATATGTACATAAAGGCTACGCAATATAGCTAACAAGACAGTGAATTCGATAAAGAAGGAAAACAATAAGTATCAGCGGAAAACCATGAAGTAACACAAAGACTGAATAGAACACAAACAAATTCGGCACGTAAATATACAACACGTACAGGTAATGACTCAACAACTTCAACTACTTCTACATCAAATTCGTAGCCATCTCCACGAGGTTCTGAACCTCTGACAATTCACCATTTATAGGTCCCAATATTCGAACCCTAGCACTTGGCATCTTGCGCCCTCATTCGAGTACTAACTGCACGTACGACTCACGTGCCAATTGGGTCATTTCCACCCATAAGATAAGCACAACAAGAGTATCTATACTTGACAACAACAAGGAGCCCTAAATCCATTAGTAGTACTTGACTACGTGTATGCTTGTGCAGGTGTCCTAACATGATTTCAACAACCAATCCACGCGAATAAACTCACACAGTAAGTGCTACAGTACACAATATCAACAACAAGGAATGCCCCCAGGCCAACACAAGTATCACAAACAATCCCTGACCTAGCCCACCTTGTCTCGCCACGTGTGAAATAGTAAAGTATATGCCCGCCTTGTTTCGCCACATGTGCATAAACATGTTCCCACCTTGTCACGCCACATGTGCAACCCACATATACAAATCCCGCCTTGTCACGCCGCATGTGCAATATCAATAGGAAACACGGCACAGCAGAAACCTCGTGCAAACCCCCATATCATAACTGCACGGCAGAAACCTCGTGCATCACAATAACCAAAATAGCATGGCAAAAACCTCGTGCATCACGACAACAAGTACAACCACAACAATTGACAATAATACAAGATACGGTAGATACATCAATTCAAGAACCTTTGATCCCAAGAAAAGCAAGGCTAGTTCACAAGGAATAAGCACAACAAAAAATACTAGGCATAAATAGGACATCTCAACAAGGAAGAAAAAATAATGTATAGGAGTCATACCCAAATGCACGGTTCAACAACAAGAAAACTCACACTAATCCGATAACTCCATATAAGGGCAAGTCAACTAAGGTATAGAATATCTAAACTTCCTTTAAGGTTGAGCAGTTACGAGGATGTTCAACAATTTCACTTAAGGACAAGCAGCAGGAGAATAATCATAACTTCAGTTAAGACCAAAACATTTATAGGATGAGATAAGCAGTTAAAAGGACCTAGCATGACAGTAAAAGGAGTAAATTCTTCAGATAAGTCAATTAGGAGTCAAATAGGCAAGAGGAGTAAATCCAAAAGTAATAAATCCTACATTTAAGCAAGTGAAGATGAAACTAGATATTAGGAAATTCAATCATGTCAAGAACAATTCATACTCAACGAATATAAGGACCTAAGATTCCTAAAGGGCCAACTTTCCACACATAATTCTGAGCACGCTCACAACTTCGCTGTACACGGACTACAAACAACATAGAAGACTCAATCCTAAGGGGTAATTACCCCCACACAAGGTTAGGCAAGATACTTACCTCGAAGACGACAAGCCGGTACTCAGAAATAGACTTCTCAGGCGAAAAGACCTCCGGACGGCTCAAAATCAACTAAAACAACTTCAAAATACACATAAAACGTATAAGGAACTATTCCGAATAATAAAGTTTCAATCTTTACAAAAATATAAAAACCGACCCCAAAAGTCGAACCCCGGGCCCGCACCTCGGAACCCGTCAAATTTTACAAAATCCGAATACCCTTTCCGATACAAGTTCAACTGTACAAAGTTTATCAAATTTTGATACCATTTGGTCCCTCAAATCACGATTTTTTTAGAAACTTTCTTTCAAAACCACCCTTTTCTCAACTCAAAACACAAATTAAATGATGAAAATAAAGATAAAATCATGGAATATAATTCTAGTTGAAGAAAACTTATCCAATCGGATTTCGTTAAAAACCCATCAAAAGTCGCCAAGAACCGAGCTCTAGAAGTCAAAATGTGATAAAATGGTGAAACCTTCGATTTTGAAGATATAAATTGTCTGCCCAGGTATTTAGTTCAATGCGATCACGGACGAGAAGATGTGATCGCATAGAAGGAAAAAGGCCACTGGTCAATTTGTTCTACGCGATCGCGGGTAAAGTAATGCGAGCGCATAGAATGGAAAATTGGCTACTGCCCAGTTGTGCATCACGAACGCGACACTAGGAGTGAGATCGCGAAGAAGGAGAAAGTGTACATATGCGATCGTGTCTGAATCTATGCGATCTCATAGAAGGAAAAGTTGGGCAGCTCACAGAACACTACGCGATCGCATAGAAGCAAAGATCATAAAACATACAGCAGACCAAAAAATAGGGAAAATGTCCCGAAGCTCATCCGAAACCCACCTGAGACCCCCCGGGACCCTGTCTAATCACACAAACAAGTCATATAACCTAACACGGACTCACTTGAGGTCTCACATCACATAAAACAACGCCAAAATGACAAATCAAACTTATAAATTTTCAAATCTTCAAATATCAAAAATCGTGTCGAAACCTATCAATTCAATCCGAAATGATGCCAAATTTTGCAGACAAGTCATAAATGACACAACGGACCTACTGCCACTCCCAGAATTCCATTCCGAGCCCGATATCAAAATTTTACCTATCGGCCGAAATCATCAAAATTCTAACTTTCGCCGAATTACCTCAATTTACTCTATGGACCTCCAAAACCAATTCCGGAGATGCTCCTAAGTCCAAAATCATCATACGAAGCTGTTGGCATCACCCAAAACTCATTCCGAGGCCATTTACTCAAAAGTCAAACCTCCGGGAAACTTCCATCACTAAAGCTTCAAAAATTAAAAATTTCCTTCCAATTCGACTCCGGATTATCCGGTAACTGAATCCAACCACGCACGTAAGTCAATATACACAATGTGAAGTTTTTCAAGACCTTACACCACCAAACGAAGCTTAAATTCCCAAAACGACTGATCGGGTCGTTACAGTTCTTGACTGTGACCTTGTTCAACTGCCTGTAATCAACGCACATCCTCATAGTACCATCCCTCTTATTTTGAAATAGAACTGGTGCACCCCAAGGTGATACACTAGGCCGAATAAACCCCTTATCAAGGAGTTCCTGAAGTTGTTCCTTCAACTCTTTCAGCTCAGTCAGTGCCATACGATATGGTGAATAGAAATGGGCTGAGTGCCCGGCACCAAATCAATATCGAAGTCAATATCACTGCCAGGCGGCATGCCCGGCAGGTCTGCAGGAAACACATCCAGAAAATCACGCACCACGGGAACAGAATCAATAACAGGGGCCTCTACACTAACATCCCTCACAAAGGCCAAATAGGATAGACAACACTTATCAACCATCCGTCGAGCTTTCAAGTATTAAATCACTCTACTAGGAACATGGTCTATAGAACCGATCCACTCAACCCTCGGCAACCCCGGCATCACTAACATTTGGTCTGGCAGGGAGAGCACAGAAACGGGCATGGCCACCCCCGGATTGGCCTCCCACTCTCGGGCGACCCCTAGCTAACTGAGCTCCACCCTTAGCTGGCTGGGCGGGTGGTGAAGTAACTGGTGCTGAAATCGCAGGCTTACTTCTCTGCTGAGCTGAACCTCCTGAAAGGTGGGGACAATACCTCTAGATATGACCCAAATCTCCACATTCAAAGCAACCTCTCCTTGCAAATGGCGGTGGGGATTGAAGGGAACCCCGAGTACCGGAATAACTACTAGAAGGTCCTGACATAGATGAACCGTGAGTTAATGGTGCGTGAGACGAACTCTGAGTTGGTAGTGCACTGAATGATGATTGTCCCTGTTGATTACTGTGTGACCCATGGCCAAAGGATGCACCACGGTGAACTAGGCAAGTCGTCTGAGCATGTCTGAATGGACGACCCCTACCGTGATGGAACTGACCCTCAAAAGGAGCACCGCTAAATCCACCATTTCCATGAGGACTCTTGGCCTCCCTCTCAACCCGCTCCTGACTGTGAACTATCTCAATATGAAGAGAAATTTCGACAACCTCATCAAAAGTAGCACCAGACACTCTCACTCTGGTCATAAGCAATCGCAGCTGAAAAGTGAAACTATCTATGAACCTCCTAATCCTCTCCCTGTGTGTGGGAACCAACCAGATGGCATGATGGGCCAACTCTGATAATTGCATCTCATACTGCGTCACAGAAATAACACCCTGATGGAGCTGCTCAAACAGTCTGTGCAGCTCCTCTCTACGGGGCTGAGGCACGAAATTCTCCAGAAAGATAACGGAGAAATGCTGCCAGGTAAGGGGTGTTGCACCGACCGGCCTACGCCTCTCGTAAGCCTCCCACAAACTGAATACAGCCCCAGAGAACTGAAAAGTAGTGAACGAGACCCCACTGGTCTCCAAAACACCTGTTGTACAGAGTATCCTCTAACACCTGTCCAAGAAGCCCTGTGCATCCTCTCTCTGCACCACTGAAAGATGGAGGATGGAGTCTCCCAAACCTCTCCAATCTACGTTGCTCATCCTCAGTCATAGAAGGAACCACATAGTCATGAGAAGCTGCAACCGGCTGGGCCGGTGGTATCCCCGGTATCTGGAGTCCCTGTACTACCTGCTCAGGTGTGCGGGCGGTGGGAGTCTGAGTGCCTCCCCCGGCCTGAGAAGTGGTTGTTGCTGTCGAAACTGAGACCGCCTGAGCAAGGCCTGTGCATACGGTCAGAATCTGAGATAGGGCCTCCTAAAAGCCAGGAATCACGATGGGCACAGGTGGTGCCTGAGCTGGTCCCGTTGGTGCATCCGCAACTGGGACCTGGCCTTGATCTGGGGCTACTGGTGGATCTGCATGTACTATCCCAACTATTGTACGGGATGCACCTCTTCCCCTGCTGCGGCCTCGGCCTAACGCGACCCTGGCTGGTGGTACTGGTGGCTGCCCCTCCTGCACGGTGGTACATGTCCTCACCATCTGTGAGAGAATGAAATAATAGAAGTTTATTAATAGAATCAACATATTCGCACGACAAGAATTAAAGAAGGTGACATTTTCCGAAGGGTTCCGCAGCCTCTCGAAGAAAAGTACAAACATCTCCGTACCGATACGCAAGACTCTACTAGACCCGCTCATGACACGTGAGACCAATGTAACCTAGGCTCTGATACCATCTTGTCACGACCCAAAAACGATCGTTGTGATGGCGCCTATCGTGGAACTAGTCAAGCCTCAACTCAATCTTTCCAACACGGAAAAAATACTTTTAGAAATAACAGCGGCACAATTTAACATTTAAAGAAAAACCTTTTTAAAACAGAATTATCCAAAACACGATACAACCATCCCAAAATTGGGGCGTCATTGAGTACATGAGCGTCTAAAAACCAAAATACAATCCACAACTGTATCTAGAGAATAAATTGAAAGTACAGACAGAATAAGGAAGGGAAATCAAGGCCCGCAAACGCCATGCAGCTACCTCGATAGTCCCCAAACTTTGATGCATCAATCAGCAGCAGCCGCC
The DNA here is from genome assembly GCA_005239525.1 of Nicotiana knightiana. Classification (NCBI taxonomy): domain Eukaryota; kingdom Viridiplantae; phylum Streptophyta; class Magnoliopsida; order Solanales; family Solanaceae; genus Nicotiana; species Nicotiana knightiana. The sequence goes on from ML437600.1 coordinate 19,428, forward strand.
GTGACCAGAGACACATGGATCTGCACATAAGGTGCAGGGAGTAACGTGAGTACATATAACTCAGTAAGTAACAAGTCCAAACTTTGGACTGAAGATAGTGACAAACTCAATCGGTACAGATAAGATGGAAATAATTGTGCAGAAACATAGGCATACTCTTAAATCAAATAGGCAACTCAAAACAGTAAAGTAAAGCAGGTTCGTACAGTAAAATGAGTATAATGTTGTTGTCACTACATGCCAATGCACATACTATAAGTGATGCACCATGTTGTCAGCCTCAAATGCCTACACTCTCTATATCTCAACCACCCGGTAATGTATATGACTCATACGGACCAGGGAAGATCTATCTCGGAATATATACAACACTGACCATAGTTCACCCAGTACCAAGGAAAGGCCAATCCAGCCCTGTGGAGAAGATCCATCTCCAAGTAACAAGTACTTCGGACCAAATCCATGTCCAGGGAAGATCCGTCCCTCAATAATATCAACTGCGCTCACTAGGGGTGTGTTACAGACTCCGGAGCGTCTCCTACAGCCCTATCATAACATTAATATATCCACTGCGGCGTGCAGGCTGATCCCATATATGTCACTCACAATTGGATCTCGGCCTCACTCAGTCATCAATCTCTCCAGTCTCACTTATGGGCCCAAAATATCATGAAACTAGCCCGAAATAGTAATATGATGATTCAATAGATAGCAACTGAGACTGGTATATGACATGAAATGCATGTATATGATTGAGTGTGAAATATCAGTAAAAACAGTAAAGTCAGCAAGAAACGACCACTTTGGGTCTCAACAGTACCGGCAATAAGCCTAAACATGATATTTAACATGATTGACGGCTCAATTACTTTATCACATGATAAGAACATGGATATCATCATGATATTATCACTACACAGTGCCATGGAATTAACCAGGTCACAATTTTCACGGTGCACGCCCGCACGCCCGTCACTTGGCATGTGTGTCACCTCAATACCAATCATATAATACATATTTCGGGGTTCTGAAACCTCATAACCAAGTTTGAAAGCGTTAATTACCTCAATTGTGCAAAATTCCTACTCTGAAATGCACTTGCCTCTCAATTCGGTCTTCAAATGCCCAGAATCTAGCCACAAGCAATACGAGGTGATCAATATAGGTTAAAGGAACAAATCCCATAAAGAAAACATGAAATTCTATCCAAAATCCGAAATCGTCCCGTACCCGGCCTCAGGCCCATATCTCAAAATCTGACAAAACCCAAAATCACATTCACTCACGAGCCTAACCATACCAAATTACTCAAATCCGATAATCAAATCCCATTCAAAACCTCAAAATTCTAACTCAGGAGTTCTTCCTCTTTTTCCCCAATTTCTCACCCCAAATCACAAATTAGATGATAAAATTAAAGATGTAATCATGGAATTTAACCAAAATCAAGTAGAAATCACTTGCCCCAATCAACTCCACGAAAATCCCTCCAATAATCAACCAATTACGTGTTCTCTAGAGAAAAATGAGAAAAATGGTTCAAACCCTCATTTTTTAAAATTAATACTATCTGTCCAGATTTCCTTCTTCGCGAACGCGACCGTCCTCTCGCGTTCGCGTAGACCAACTCAGACTACCTCCCAATTATCTCTTTGCAAACACAGTCAACGCTTAGGGAATGCAAAGCTTTACAAGCTCAACTCATCGCAAACGCGGCCTATACCTCGCCAACGCGTAGACCAAAGACCTGGGGTCCCCAGCTACCTCACTTCTCTTTGCAAACGCGACACCACTCACGCGTTCACGATGCACATGCAGACCACACCTTTGCGTTCGCATCCTCTCCTTCGCGAACGCGTAGAAAAAATCCTTCCAGCTCACACTAACCCTTCGCGAACGCGGGGCTCCTCTCGCGAACGCGTAAGAGCAAATAAGAAGATGCATACCAGCAGATATCAGCCATCAGCCAAAGTCCAAAAATGATCCGTTAACCACTCGAAACTCACCCGAGGACCCCGGACCTCAACCAAACATACCATCAAGTCCCAAAACACTATATGAACTTAGCAGTCACGCCCCGAAATCCCATCATCGGGCCGTGATGGCGTCTAACGTTGAACCCGCTAGACAAGCCAACATGTACAATTAAACTAGCATGATAACCTCGAATCAACAGAACAAGCTAAAGTAGTTCACAACTTAACAGCGGAAATAAAATATAGTTCAAAACTAAGTAAAGACAACATGATACATCGACGCATGATTTTCCCAAAACCTGGAGTCACAACTCACGAACTGTCTATAAGAGAGCTAAATACAAAGTCTGAAAGGAAATACATGACTGTCTCTGAAACTAGAGGAAAAACAAGAAAGAAGCGAAGACATAGGGATGGGAGAGACGCCAAGGCCCACGAACGCCAGCGGGTACACCTTGAAGCCTCTAGGATAAGCTGGAAGACACTCCCACTAATGATGTCCTCCGGGTCCGGCTGCGTAATCTGCACAACATAAAGAAATGCAGGTGTAGCATCAGTACAACCGACCCCATGTATTGGTAAGTGACTAGCCTAACCTCGGCAAAGTAGTGATGAGGCTAGAACCAGACTACCAAATAAACCTGTGCAGTTCGAATAAGTGTATATATATACAACGGAAAAGAATACAGGGAGAAAAACAATCAATAAAGGAAGGGGAACATGCTATGGGGTGATAGAAGTTTCATATAAGAAATCTCAAATAAAGAAAGGAACAACAAGGCCAGAATATCAATAAGGATCAGAAATCACAAACTTGCACGGCATCACCCTTCGTGCTTTTACTCTCTTTCCTCACAGTATAATCAATGAATATCGGTACGGAATGGTACTCTCTTTCCTCATATTATAATCAATGAATATTGATAGCAATGCCGGCAAGGGAACAATAACAGTAATCTCAACATCCCAGCAAGGGAGACAATATCAAACAATGCACGGCATCACCCTTCGTGATTTAACACTCTTCCTCACAATAGCAAACAGTGCACGGCATCACCCTTCGTGATTTAACACTCTTCTTCACCCAAACAGCAATCACAAGCAAAGGGCAAGGGAGTAAACAGAATAGAAATAGGAATCCCGGCAAGGAAACAATAACAGTAATCTCAACATCCCAGCAAGGGAGACAATATCAAACAATGCACGGCATCACCCTTCGTGCTTTAACACTCTTCCTCACCCAAACAGCAATCACAAACAAAGGGAAAGGGAGTAAACAGAATAGAAATAGGAATTCTGGCAAGGGAACAATAACAGTAATCTCAACATCCCAGCAAGGGAGACAATATCAAACAATGCACGGCATCACCCTTCGTGCTTTAACACTCTTCCTCACCCAAACAGCAATCAAAAAGAAGGGCAAGGGAGTAAACAGAATAAAAATAGAAATCCCGGCAAAGGAACATCAATTACACAATTAAATCCCGGCAAGGGAACAATAACAGTAATCTCAACATCCCAGCAAGGAAGATAATCACTAAAGCATCAATGACCCGGGAAGGGTATATTTTAGTAACTCTTCCTCTTTCTTTCACTTTCATTTCATAATTTACTCTATTACTTGAGCCAATGCTCCAAAGGATTCAATTATCACATATATCTTCACCATTCGTGTTACCATTTGAGCCAATGCTCCAAAGGATTCAATTATCTCATATATCTTCACCATTCGTGTTACAACTTGAGCCAATGCTCCTCGAAGTTTAAAGATCACAATTCTCTTCACATGCTCTTTACAACATATAGAAATCACCAATTAAGCAAGGAAGTTACAACAAACTCAGAATATTCGCAATATAAAGACTCACGGTCATGTTAGACACCAATGTATAGATACTCGTCACCATGTCTATACATCGTACTCGACAATTAGCAAGTAGCAATTAAGACTCAACTCCTATTCCCTCAAGCTAAGTTAGACCAAACACTTACCTCGGGTCCAAAAATATAGCAATCAACCCTCTAACACCGCCTTTCCTTTAGAATTCAACTCTGGAATGGTATTATCTAGACATAACCAACTCAAGTATATCAATAAGGATTCAGTAATTCAATTACATAGCCTAATCACCCATTTCCATGCATTCTTCCAAAATAACAAAATTCGACCCCGGGCCCGCATGGTCCAAACATGAGGCTCGGACCAAAACCATGTCACTCATTCACCCACGAGCCCGAATATATAATTTGTTTTCAAATTCGACCCCAAAACGAGGTCTAAATCAAGAAAATTCAAAAGGGCCTAACTTTACCCAAATTCCTAATTTTCTACTCTAATTTGCATGTTTTAGGCGTAGGAATTCATTAGATATAGATGAAAAATGAAGGAAACGAGTTAAAATTTACTAACCCAAGAAGTTTTGGTGAAGGAAGTCTTCAATGGACATCTAAGGGCCTTGGAGAAGAAGAAGTTCGTTATGATTTATGAAAATACCGTAGCTACTGGTTCTGCAAATATTTATATACCACAGGGCAAAATTGCCCTTCGCGTTCGCGGAAGTGAGGTCGCGTTCGCGAAGGGTAGACTGGGCAAACCATCGCGTTCGCAGAAGGGAGAACGCGAACACGAAGAGTAAAAAGGCTGGGGTCCAGAAGTTCACTTACGCGAACGCGTGGGACATCACGCAAACGCGATAAAGGGGACCTGTAAAGCTACGCGTTTGCGGTCAAATGTACGCGAACGTGAAGAGAAAAAGAGGGCTAAGCCCTTAGGGTCAAATAACCCTACGCGATCGCTAGTGTATGGACGCGAACGCGATGAAGGAAAAGCTTAAAGCTTAGCGAACGCGGAAGAGGCATCGCGCGAAGAACAAATGGACCTGCAACTGCTGAAGCCAAAAACCAACAATCTTACTAAGTTCAAAATCACTCCAAGACACCTTCGAAACACTCCCGAGCCCTCGGGGATGCTAAAAAAACACATGCACTAACTCATCAACATCCTACGAACTTAACTGTGTGATCAAATCGCTAATATAAATCAAAACAACGAATCAAACCTAAAAATCACTAGTTTTTCTTCAAACTTCATAAACTTTCAAATTTAGAGTTTTAAGTCCGAAACACGCCAAACGACGTCCAATTTCAACCAAACTTCACATAAATATCTTAAACCACATATCAGACCTGTACCGGGTGTCGGAACCAAAATATGGGCCTGATACCAATACATTCTAACCAACTTTCATTTCACTTTTCTTTATAAATTTCAGAAAAACAATTTTACTCAAAAATTCATTTCTCGGGCTTGGGATCTCGGAATTCGATTCCGAATATACTCCCAAGTCCCATATTTTCCTACGGACCCTTCGGGACCGTCAAATCACGGGTCCGAGTCCGTTTACCCAAAATGTTGACCGGAGTCAAATTTGCTCATTTTAATATCAAATTTTAGCATTTTTCATAGAATTTCATATTTAAGTTGTCCGGCTACGCGCCCGGACTGCACACGTAAATCGAGGCAACTAAAGATGAGGTTTTCAAGGCCTCGGAAGTACGGAATGGGTAATAGAATAGGTGATGACCCCTTTGGGTCGTCACATTAGCTGAACCTCAAATAACATCAAAAACACGAATTACACACGGATTCAAGCCTAATGAACTTAGAAATTTCTGAATTCTGCAAATGACGTCGAAACCTATCAAATCACGTCCGATTAAGCTAAAAAATTTCACACAAGTCAATAATGACACCACGAACCTAGTCCAACTTGTGGAAATCCAATCCAACCCCGATATCAAAATTTCCACTGCCGGCCAAATCGCCAAAATTCTAACTTTCGCCAATTCAAGCCTAATTCTACTACGGACCTCCAAATCACATTCCGAACGCGCACCTAAGTCCAAAATCACCTAACGAAACTTATGAAACCATAAAAATTCAAATCTGAGGTCATTTATACATAAGTCGATATCCGACCGACTTTTCCAACTTAAGCTTCCAATTAAGAGACTAAGTGTCTCGATTTACCCCGAAATCACTCCGGACCCGAATTAAACAACCCGATAAGACATATAACAGTTGTTGACTACAAAAGAAGTAGAAAATAGTGGAACGGGGCTATAACTCTAGAAACAACGGTCCTGGTCGTTGCATCTATTTCCCGTGCTTTATGATTCTTAAAATACCAAACTTACTTTAGCACAAAGTAGGAAGGGTAATAGTTGGAACATTCTCTTTAGCAGAAATCCTAATGACTGGAAATTTAGAAATATTTCAAAATTTTCAATCTTTTATCTTCATTTTCTGGTTTTTACAATAATATTGATCAGTTAATCAGGAGAGGACGAGGCAATGGTTCACTCACAGTCAATTCATGCTACAAAATGCTAATCAGCTTACTTTGGCCCATGGATGAGAATTTTGAAAAGTTAGACACCGAAAAAAGTCATATGTTTTATGTGGTTGGTCACGGAAGAAGCGTGGTTGACTAAAGACAATCTACAAATATGAGGGATACAGCTAGTTAAGATGCTACATGTTCGAAATAGAGGCAGAATCAGTTAACCATTTTTTCCTACATGAATTTATATCTACACAGATTTGGCAGATGTGTCTTATTTGGAATCAAAGTGGGCTATGGAAAAAGAGCTGCTGAACTTCTTTCATGATGGAAGCCACGAACATAAAAGGGCTATCCAAGAACATGAAGATGTTTTGGGGACAAGAGAGCAAATAGGCGGTGAAGTCCTAGAACAAGATAGGCAGTGAAGTCCTAGAGCAAAGGAAGAAGAAGGGATCAGGAAAAACATGAGAGCAGAAATTACTTTTTTATCTATAGATTATGCTTCATTAGTTCTATCTCTGTAACATTGTCTCCACCATGAATTACAAGAATAGTTGAATTTTCGAAAGAACAAATAGGCAGTGAAGTCTTAGAACAAATTTTTAATATGTTAACAGCCACTAGATACAGATTTTGCATACAAATATAAAATACATATTGCATGATTTTCAATAAAGCTTATGTGCATAAAATGACAACTTGAAACAGAACAATGACAGAAATCAACAAGAAGCACCCCAGATAACTAATCAAATATCAGGAAATTAAGAGCTCACTGCCAAATAGATACTGAAACATGAACACACTATAAATTCGATAAACGAAATAAAAATAAAGATACTAACAATTAAGATCAAAGAGATGCATTCTTATCATCTCATAGTAAGTTCATTTATCTATCCTTTTTCCAAGGAAATCGTTATCAAAGGTCCAAGATTTCAAGCTCACCAAAATTGCCTATTTTACTTGAAAGGTTATTAGAAATTTATGTGAGTGGTTAAGGTACTTAAGTGAACCTAAGCTCCAAATATCAGGTCCAGACTCAATCCACATTCAAGAATTGGTTATTTCCACACTAGTATTCTCATTATTAATATTTAATTTCAGAAATAAAAAGAGAACGACAGCAACAATGGATCAACTGTGAAAGAAGAAGAAGAACGACAGCAACAATGGCTCAACTGTGAAAGAAGAAGAAGAAGAAGAAGAAGAAGAAGAAGAAGAAATAAAGAAAGAAATAAAGGGAGGGGTTCATTTGGTAGATTAGTCCTATGGATGGGTCGCCATGTGGTCTCCTTTTGGGATTGCTCGGTTATCAGTTGAGGAGACTATCCGAAGTTGGGGACATAGTAAACCTCCTACTATAAGAGCGATTCCCTGGGACCGGAAGGGGAAATATTTAATCTTGAAAGACTGAGCCCTCGGCTAGCAAGATCGGGAAGGTTAGTGTAGTGGAGTAGTAGATCTGATCTCGCACACGGGCAGATAGAAATGCCTATAGATGAGGTAGGCGAGAGAAAGGAGCACCGGTCGAACGTAATGAATGAATAAGAAATTGACAGCAGAGGGAATCAATGATTCTTATTCGACCGATTTCTATCTAGAAATATGTAGATACACACCGGAGCGATCACCCCACATATCGACGGTTTTTTAATGCCTTATCCTAGGCCCATATAGTTGATCTTCCCTCTTTCCTTGGCTCTGCTCGCTCGTCTACGCTCCGACCCAGCAAGTAATAATTGAAAATTGATGTTCCCTTGCCTACATTAAGATTTAAAACTTGAAGTTGCCTGCATTAAGATTTAAGAAAAAAAGAAAGAAAGAAAGAAAGAAAGAAAGAAAGAAAGAAAGAAGAAGATGATGATGATGATGATGAAAGAGAGAACGACATCAACAATTTATCAAAGAAGAAGTAGAATAAAGAGAACGACATCAACAATTTATCAACGAAGAAGAATAAGAGATGCAACGACTCTGGTATCTGAGCAAAGGGAAATGCCTCTTTTATCAACTCTAACATGTCTGAAAATGCCAAATTACTCCACTCATGCAATAATTTAAGCAAGTATAACCGAATGGTGAAACTTAGTTTAGTAAAATCTTCACACCCAGGATATAACTCTTGTTTTCCTTCATCCACCAATCTAAAAAATCTCTTTGCATCTTCAGATAGTCCCTCTTTCAGTCCTTCTTCATGCCCCAACTCACCCTCTATATTTCAAAATCAGAGAAGGGTCTGATCTGCCCCTCTACTATCATCAATAGTTTAAAAAAGTCCTCTGTTATACTATTAGGACATCCTAATCCCTGACGTTATACTATTATACACAAAAGCACTTAGTTTAACGGAAGGGCCACGTGGCACACTTATAATTATTCGGGCTCTTTTATAACTGCTCCGACCCAATACATAACCCAACCCGACCCTAACCCTTCAAGAAAACATGGCCTATCACCATTATTAATGTTTGAACCCTAATATTTCCTCTTCTCAATTTTATAACGGGTTTCTTCTTCTCAGTTAAAATTCTCTCTTCTTCTTCTCAATTAAACTCTGATTCTTGCATTCTATGTCTAGTTCTAGTGTTACATCGAGGAGGAGGTGCTACTGTGGGGTGATTGTGAACAACTTCACCTGGACGACCACAAACAACCCCGGAAGGAGATTCTACAAATGTACTAAACCAGAAGTAAGTGTGAACTTAGTCGATGTATTTAAAGTCTTAATTTTTTCTGTTCTTTAAATCTTTTCTGTTGTTCAATTTTTTTTATTCTGTAAATTTTTTCTGTTCTCTATAGTAATTGTTTGTAATCGTTTGTATTTGTAAGAATGAGTCATGTGGATATTGGAAATGGCAAGACGAAGCCCTCTCGGAGAAAGCGTTGATAGTAATCAATGATTTCAAGGCTAAATTGGATGCTGCCAATGTAAAAATCAGGACCTTGAAGATGTTGTTGGATGCGTGCAAGCTTGAAAGGGACAAATTGATTGAAAAAGTTGATGTGTTGGAGGCTTTAAATGACGTTGAAGTGAATAAAGCAAGGGGAATGAAAGTGAAATTGATGCACATGAAGATGTTCATTATGGTTTCAGTTGCACTGTTAGTCGGATTTGTTGCATTGAAGATGAAATGAATCCAGCATTTTGTTTAGTGGAGTAGGTTTTTGATGTAGTTGATTGTTGTAACATCTAGATTTTAAAGAAAGTTTTTTGTTGGTCAGCTTGTAATGAATCCAGAATTTCGTGAATGAATCAAGCCTTAGTGCACTATGGCATCTTGTGCAGATTTTCATGAATGCACTTCTAGTATTCAAATATATTGTGTTGGTGAGTTGCTTCTAAACAAGAAAAAACTGGGCAGTACAATGTTGCTAAAAATTGGACAGCATTTTGCACCAACCAAAAGCTAAAAAATCTGGGCAATTAACAACCCTAAAACCAAAATAAACAGAAAAAACTGGGCAGTACAATGCTATAAATTGGACAACTTTTTGCACCAACCTAAAGCCAAAAAATATGGGCAGTGAACAACCTTAAAGCCAAAAGAACAGAAAAAATTGGGCAGTACAATGTTGCTATTAATTGCACAGCATTTTGCACCAACCTAATGCCAAAAAATCTGGGCAGTGAACAACCTTAAAGCCCAAAAAATTGGGGAGTTAAAAACCAAAAATCTGGACAGTTAACTGGAAAACATTTCGATAACAACCTTAAAACAGAAATTACAACCCAAAATCATAAATTAACATACTGTCAATGCAGTAATTACAACCAGAAATTAACATACTGTCAATGCAGTAATTACAACCCAAAATGCAGTACTGTCAATGCAGTAATTACAACCCAAAATATTAACTGTCATGAAGTTTGTAGTAATTACATCCAGAATACACAAAAATTACATAGAAATGGACAGAATCAGGACTGTCATTTTCCTTTCCTTATCTTCAGCTTCCCAATCTTCTGTTGCCTTTGTTTTTCTAACTGAGTTGAAGTTGTAGCTGCTTTACCCTTCCACATGAGGCCCGTTGGTGAATATGGAAGGTTTGTGGGCTCACTTAACCCAGTGTGATCACCAGTAAAGTTTATAGATCTAGCCCCGATAGGTAAGTTTGCAAGCTGCCTTAGTTGAAGTCTTGTCTTGGCTTCTGATATCACCTTTGGCCTAACCACAACATCCTCATTATGTTCCATACTTGATTGACCAACTCTAGGTGTAGGCATGAAGCTAAATCCATCTTCCTGACTTGGTTGAGTCATTTGTGGTGCTGAACATTGTATTTCTTCTTCTTCAGCTTCAGACTCCAACAAAGTTCTTGTCCTTTTCCTGGGTTGTTTTTCCTTGCTTACCTGCTTTCCCTTTGGTTGCTATTAAAGAACAAGTACAACATATTAGAGAATATAGATAGGTTCATCAAATCAGAGAACATAAATAAGTTGGGAGTCTAGATTACTTGAGAACAACTTCTTGCATTATGGTTTGGTTGACCGCAGTTTCCACAAGTCATTACTCTACCTTTTCTAGACTGTGACCACACTCCTTGCCTTTTAACTGCCTCATCCTTCTGCCTATCCCTCTTGACTTTTGGCTTGCCAGCCAACTTCACCAATTCTGGGGGCTCCATGGCTTGTGATGGGTCAATTTTCCAAAAAATTTCTCCTCTAACAGGTTGTAGCTTATGTCTATAAGTAAGTAGGAAAGCCCCCTTACTGTACCACCAGTGCATCTCTTTCAAAGGGTCACCCCTATTTTGAAGTATAGCTCTAATAGCATGAGGGCATGGGATTCCTATAAGGTCCCATGCCCTACATGTGCACTTCTTGGTGGTTAAGTTGACACAATGCCTGTCAGATCCTTCACTAACTTCATATCCTCCTTCTCCATTGGAATTAACTCTACACACCTGAGCAATCTCCATGAATTCATTGTATAATTCTAGGCTCTTTGGAGTGTATTAATTGCTCCATGTACCAGCTTCAGCTTTATGATTTGCCATCATGTTCATAACTTTGACTCTTATGTCTTCCAACATCTTAATGATTGGCTTTTGCCTTGCTTCTAGAATCCATGAATTGAATGATTCAGTCAAATTGTTGTCAACTGTCTGATTTTTGCAAATTGTATCCAAGTAAGCTCTGCACCAACATTGTGGTGGGTACTTCAATAAACTCTCTACTGCATCTTTGTTTAACTCTCCTAGCTTGTAGTTGGTCTTTGAAGTCTTCTTCATAAGTGCACCATGCACACCACCAAAGAAGTTTTTTGCATTCCCCAGTATGTCTTGCACCAGTTAGCCTCGATATGTCTAACACAAAACCTGTGATGTGCTTGTGGTAAAACATTTTTCATAGCCTCAATTAACCCCTGGACGGAAGTAGATGATAGAAAGAAAAATGAAATTAGAAGATGAAATTCAAACTGGACAATATACTGGACAGCATTTAACTTAGCAATAAACATGGACAGAAACTAACTTAAAACAGGACAGCATACTGGACAGAATTTAACATAAAACAGGACAGCATACTAGACAGGATTTAACATATTAGAGAACATAATTTAACATATAACTGGAAAAAAATTAACAGATTCAAAAAAATTCAGAAGTACAAAATTCAGAAATACAAAAATTCAGAAGTAAAAATTCAAAAAAAATTACCTTTTGCATGTCTGACATGAATGTGATTCCTTCTCCTTCCTTAAGGTCTAGAGATCCCTGAAGAAATTGTAGAAACCAATTCCAAGAATTCTTTATTTCCTTATCAACAATGGCCCATGCCAAAGGATAAAAATGGTTTTGTGCATCCTGTCCAACAGCAACCAATAATTGACCTTTGGCTTTCCCTTTAGAAATGTGTCATCTACACCAATAAATGGTCTTAACCCTAACCTGAACCCCATCTTCATAGCTTTGAAGCAAACATACATCCTCAAGAATATTCTCTTCCCATTTTCAAGTGCATTTTTTGAAATGTTAATGACTACATCACTACCAGGATTACTCTCTCTCTCTCAATTCCATGGCATTAGCATCTAGTTTGTTGTATTTATCTGCAAAACTCCCATATAAGGTCTCTAATATCATTATTTTTGCCTTCTTGCACTTCCCATGACTCAAATTTAACTCAAAAATCCTTTTCAAATCAAGTATCATCTCCCTTAACTTATACTTAGGATTATCCTGTAGCTTTCCCTTAAAATAATGTGCAATGGTATTGTAATCAACAGTATTATTATCATATGCAGTGCCACAATTGTGTTCTGTCTCTAATGTCTTTACAGTAACCCCCGCACTACCATCTTTGGATATTAAACAAAGAAAGCGACAGCCGACAATGCATCTATACCTAAGCCTCCTTTTGTCACTCTTTCTCATTTTTAAGGCTTTCTTGTTGGCTAGAGCATACAACTTCATAAACTTCCTAGCTTCTGGTATGTCCTTAAAGGCCATGCCTTTATATATCTCCTTGTACTCACTTAGATTCTCATTTATGTCTCTTTTTTTTTTAGTTTTGAGTAAATGTAATTGTTCAGAATCATATCCTTCAGAATCACATCCCTCAGAATCAGAACTAGAGTCAGAACCTATTTCACTTAATGAACAGTCAGTACCAGGTTCATCTAAAATCTGAAATGATTCACTATAATCAACTATATTGGGAATACCCTCAACAAGGGGGTCAGCTTCATCCACAGCATAAAGGTTCAGTACATTATATTCAGTAGAAAGCAAGGATGTCAATTTTCTAATCCCCACATCCCCTTTAACCTCATACAATTTACCAAAAGGTGCAGCAACTATTAGTTGTTGAATTCCTAAAAAACCTAGCTCAACTATGAATTCAGATTCTATATCAATATAAGAAAGCAAGTCGGGATCATACCCTGACAAGGTGTGCACTTTATTCTTTGTGTACCCAACTTCAGGATGTGTAACCCATGCACCTTCATAATTGAACATTAAATCAACTAACACCATCTCCAATAACCTAGTAAATATAGCAAATAAGATTTATCAAACAGTAAAACGAAAAGGTAGAATATTAATATAAGTGTTGTGAGATAGAATGTATAAAGTCAAAAAAAGTGACAAAATATAGGCAGAAAATGAAACACATTTGATGTGAGACAGAATGTAGAAAGTAAAATGAATGAATAAAAATACAGAAAATGACATGTGAGACATAGGGTCCCATGAATAAAGAAATACAATATGTACAAAAAGTATAATGAAGACACAACTGACCTTTACACTAAGAGCATATGAAATCGTTAGATTGGAGTCAACATGAGCTATGGTCTCTTAGTGGTACGATGGGTTGAAAAGAAAAGGGGGAAATAATGAAATGTCGGTGATAGACCATATTTTAGAGAGGGTTAGGGTCGGGTTGGGTTATGTGTTGGGTCGGAGCGGTTATAAAAGAGCCCGGATAGTTATACGCGTGCCACGTGGCCCTTCCATTAAACTAAGGGCTTTTGTGTATAATAGTATAACGTCAGGGATTAGAATGTCCTCATAGTATAACGGAGGACTTTTTTAAACTATTGATGATAGTAGAAGGGCAAATCAGACCCTTTTCCGTTTCAAAATGTATCATGAAGTAGTCCATCAATATCGTCACGCATGTCAAAATCATCATCATCATTGCAAGGATTAGGTGGATTTGCTGAGGAAAATCCTTCCCCGTGAAAACTCATTTGGTGTAACCACCAACATACTCATTTACTACCAAGTGATCCTCCACCACATTTTTATAATGTCGATTGCGATTCATGAAGTTTTTGCAAGGACATAATATTTTATTTCCCTGGGAAGCTCGTTCAAATGCCTTATTAAGAAAATTATTTACTCCACGAATATACTCATTCGTCCATCTTAGGAGATTCATCCAACTTTTATCTAATTATCCATTGAATTCCTATATGATACGAAAAAATCACCAAAATTAAGATTTATGTTAAGCGAAGTTACAAAAAAAGTAAAATAGAACTAATGTTATCAAATAAACCATGACCAAGTACTCTGTTAATCAAGGAATGAAGGATAGTGATTTAGTTCTCATCAAATATATGTAACCTTTAAATCTTTACAAACTATAAGTATTCTACAAGCAAATAAGATCCTTTTCTCTTAATGCATATGCATACAGGGGGTTTAACCAATAAATCACTTCCATAGCTATAAAAAATGATCTGAACAAACAAGATATCAATTTAAATTACACAAATAATTCCCTGCTCACTTTTTCCATAAGTAGCAACATAAAGATATAGCAATTAGAGTATTTTTCTTGTAACTAGGATGTAGGAGTTTGGTATGTTATTTTACTGAGGCCCATCTATGTACGAGGTGCTCTTTTTGTTATGTTAATATTCACATACGTTACCAGAAGAAAAGTTATTCACTCAAAGATATACAAGACTAAATTCCATTCAGCGCCAAACATACGATCCATGTCTCGTATATCTTTAAACCATCTTTGTTATTTAAATTAGGTACTCGATGGTGTGATTTCATATAATACTTCATGTTTTAGTCTTTAGATGACAAATTGCCAGCCCTTAATAATCACTATAAAGGATGTAGCTCGCAACACTTCATCCATTACCTATAAAGTAGCACAAAGATACCTAACGTTTACAAACAGATAACTTGACTTAACATCAAACAATTTAAACCTACATCTAAAACAAAGGTGAATATTTTCATAAACTGAATACAAGTATTGATCCAATAAAATAGAAGCAGATACTTCCCTACATCCCAATTTTAAATTCCAAATTAACATATAGTAAATAACTTTTGATTGATACATAAAGTTTTTAGTAGGAACTCAAACAGAAATACCGAAAAAACCTATATATAAAATAATGTTGAATACCTTTCACAACCTAATATATGTTCTAGTACATCAAAACAAAAGCAGATACTTAATAATCCACACAACCCAACTTTATAGCTCATGTAATAGGAATCAAACATCAATTTCTATAGAAATTTCGTCCAGAGAAAACTATTTCACCATACATACCAAAACAAACAAGTTTAGACTCGCACTAGAAACACCCTAATGAAAAAAAAATCTAGCAATTTCGGTTCAAACCATAAATCTAAAGCAACGTATACACCTTTGATACCCAAAAGATTAAAGAATAAAGAAACGATTAAAAAAACAAAATATCTAAATTAGAAAAAATAGAACTTACAACTTCTTCAGCTAGCGATTTCTCACAATGTGCCTTTTGGGACAATAATTTCTCTCGATTGAAGCTAACTGAGAAAATAATTGTATGAACACGCTCAAGGAATCGATCTTTTCCAAAGAATCTGCCAACAAAACAATTACTTCTAAATATAGATACTGAATAAACCAAAGACTCTCATAAATAAAATGCATTTAAAATTAAAATCAAAAAGTAAGACCACCAATTTGTGTGCATGCAAACAAAAATAACAAAAACAAAAATTGAAAATATGAAACTAGCCTGAAATAGGGCAACTTACTTTAACGAAACGGCTGGTCGTTTTGAGCATTTGCACTTTTTTCGGTGGTTTGAGGGCTCGAGTATCTGCGCATGATGAATTATGATTTGCGTAAATCGCCGGTGTTGGTTTTCAAGTTTTCCGGAATTGATTTGGAGGAATGAACTTCATATTTAAGCTTTGAGATTGAAGAGTTGACCAAGTTTGACCTTTTAGCATTGGATCTCGGAATGGAGTTTCATGGGTTCCGTTAGCTCCGTTGGGTGATTTTGAACTTAGGAGCGCGTCCGGATAGTAATTTGGAGGTCCATAGTCAAATTAGTCTTGAAATGGAAAAAGTTAGATTTTTGGGAAGTTTGACCATGAGTGGACTTTTTGATAGCGGGGTTGGATTCCAATTCCAGAAATTGTAATAGGTATGTAATGTCAAATGTGACGTGTGTACAAAATTTGAGGTCAATCGGACGTGTTTTGATATGTTTCGATATCGGTTGTAGAAGTCAAAGTTCCAAAGTTCATTCATTTTGACTTGAGATGTGATTCGACGTTTCGAGGTTGTTATGCATGTGTTGAAGCCCCGAATAGGTTCATCTCGTCATGTAGAACTTGTCTGCAAAGTTTGGCGCCATTTGGAATTAATTTGATAGGGTTCGGATGTTTGGTTGCGATTATAGAAGTTCTTGAAGTTTCCTTTGATCTTCATGCATTTTGGCATCCGATTCGTGATTCTAGAGGTTATTTTGATGTTTTGATCACTCGAGCGAGTTCGTGTGATATTTTCAGACTCATGTAGGTGTATGGTTTGGAGCCTCGGGGGCTCGGGTGAGTTCCAGAGTGGTTTCGGATTGTTTTTGTTCAATGTTTGAGTTTTGGCTTTGTTGTCGTCGCATTTGCGATGTATTTGTTGCAAATGAGACAGTCGCAATTGCGAAGTAGCCATCCCATTTGCAAAAAGTGCACTGCGGGGAAGATTCGCATTTGCAAAGGAACCCATCGCATTTGCAATGTGGGGTTGTCCGCATTTGCGAGGGACATTGCCGCTTTTGCAAAGAATTGGACTTCGCATTTGCGAAGTACTGTGTCGCAAATGCGACCTTGACAGGAAGACTTCTTTTTCGCATTTGCGATATATTGTCCGCATTTGCGTGGGTCGCATTTGCGAGCCCCCTGTCACAAATGCGATATCTGCAACCTGTTAAGTGTTGAGAACTTCCGAGACTTAGCTTTATTTTGATATATTTTGAACCCTAGCTTCGATGAGAGGAGATTTTGTGAAGGTATTTTCATACCAAATCATTTCGTAAGTGACTCTAATTAATTCTTAACAACATTTCATGAATTTATACAAGATTTAACATCAAATTCATGAGAAATCTAGGGAAAATTTGAAAATTTTGTCAAACCTTTGAAAAATGGAAATTTAGGATTTGAGATACGAATAGGGCTCGGATTTGGAAACAAAATACATATTTGGACTCATGAGGCTATGGATAGTCAAGACCTACCCTTGGACCCGGGTTTTGAGCGAGCGGTCCCGGTAGTTGACTTTTTAGAAATTGAATAAAAATCACAACTTTATTAATTAAAAAAAAAATTCATTGCATTGTGTGATGTATTTAAGTCGTCTTTGGCTAGATTGAGCTGAGCGGAGATGGATCTGATAAAGGAAAAGCTAAATTGAGTATTGAATTAGCCGAATTGAGGTAAGTGTCTATCCTAACTTTGTTGAGGCAATTTTCCCTACTATTTGACATTGCTTGCTACATGCGGGAGTGATACATATATGAGGTGACGAGCATATATGCATGTGCCATGGTAAACCATGCTCGGGGGTAATCTATGTTATAAATTGTGTCTTGTACATTCACGTGATCTTCTTGCTTCATGCCTTACTTGATTCCTAGATACTAAGAATATAGTATTAAATGTTGGAAACTGAGACTGAGTTCATTATGACTTGATCGCTTTTGATGGAAATTCTGAGGTTACATTGATGTGTTTAACTTGGTTATCACTATGAGTAATCACTATTCATTTTGTCACGACCCATTTTGCCCTCCGAAAGGTATCGTGACGGCACCTAGTCTCTACGACTAGGTAAGCCTAAAATTTGCGGAAAATGATAGAATCAATAAAATAAGACAAAAAAGAACTCAAGTAGATATAACATAGCTGCTCAGCATATACACTTTCACTTCCCAAAACCCGGAATGTCACTATATTCACAAGCTCTGTACTAAATGTAGCTCTATACAATGAAACAGTGGAAAAATACATAAGTCTTCTAGGCCTATACTAGAGTAGAAGGGGACTCGTGGAATTCTGTGGATGCGTTAGAATTACCTCGCGGTCTCCTGGCAGCTGCTAGAATGACTGCTAGCCACGATACTGGGTGTTGGTACCTAGATCTGCACATGGGGAAAACATGCGCAGGAAAGGGCATGAGTAATCCACATTCGGTACTCCGTAAGTGCCAAGCCTAACCCTAGTCAAGTAGTGACGAGGTCAGGTTGAGGCTCTACAGAGTTTTAAAAAAGTCAATTATAGATTTAAAACAGTGAAATATAGATAAGCAATGATAAACAGGATTAATGAAAACGGGAAGATAAACAACAGAAAGAGAGCCCTCGGCTCAGCACAGCATATATCTCAACAGTAAATGTGCAATGCAGTACACGAGAAAGCTCCCGGATCTCAGTCCGTAGTCCCAATTTAAATATGCTATGCATTACAGGGGGACAGCTCCCGGATCTCGGTCTGTAGTCCCAATTTAAATATGAAATGTAGTACAAGGGGAAAGCTCCCGGATCTCGGTCCGTAGTCCCAATTTAAAAATGCAAAGTAGAAGTATGTCAATTATGGCTGAATTAAACAGTCCAGGAAAACAGCAGGCAAGACTAAAGTGAAGCTACCTAAGCATGGTGCGACTAATAGCAAATAAGAGGAAATCAAGTCAGAACAGGTAGGCATGCTTACTCTTAAGCTATCTACTCAATTAAGATAGGAAACAGTAATATATGAATGAAAATGAGCGATTTCAAAGGAGTAAAAATAGGATTTTAGCAACAATGACCCGTGTACGCACTCGTCCCCTCACGTACACGACGTCCACGTAACAAAATCAGTATAAAAATGCCTACGGGGAAGTCCCCAACACATAATTAGGCAAGCCACTTACCTTGACTGCGCTAATCAACTCAATATCACGCTCTTGCCACGAGTATATAACTCCGGGTGGCCCAAATCTATTCAAATCGATTGCATGGTGTAAATATCACTTCAAGGGAACAAAAGAGCTAATTATTTATAAGCTAATGCGCGAAATTAGGAAATTCGCCCAAAAAGTCTCTCGGACCCACGTCTCGGAATCGGGTAAAATTTATATTTCCCGAACACCCATTCGCTCATGAACCCACTCGAACAAGAATCAACAAAATCCGACGTCTAAATCTCCCTAAATCCTCATATTTCTACTTTGAGAAATTTCATCCTATTTTCATGGTTTTTCATCCAATTTCATTGATTAGATTGAGGAAAATGATAGAGATTATTGATATACAAATGGATTAAGGTTAGAAAACGTTACCTATGATTCTCCTTGTCAAATCCCACTGAAAATCGCCAAGTTCCGAGCTCACAATCGATTTTGAAATTATGAATTTCAAACCCTCGGATTTTTGGTATAACCAGCCCAGATATTTCGCACCTGCGACACTGGGATCGCACCTGCGGTGCCGCACCTGCAGAAACCTAATCGCCGGTGCAAAAATTCATTAAATGACCTATGGTCGCACCTGTGGCACCCCCTTCGTACCTGTGTGTCCGCACCTGCGGAAATACCATCGCAGGTGCGAGACTTCAGAACCAGAATGGTTCAGTTGTTCATAAAGTCTCAAACTCACCCATTGGACATCCGAAACAAGCCCGCGGCCCCCGGGACCTCAACTAAACCTACCAACTGACCCTAATACCTTGTTCAAACTTGGTCGAGCCTTAAAAACACATCTCATAACATCAAAATCATCAACTATGCATAGATTCAAGCCTAAGAACTTAGAAATTTCTAGAATTCACATCTGATGCCGAAACACGTCCAAACTCATCCGAATGACCTCAAATTTTGCACACAGGTCATAAATGACATTGCAGACCTACTGTCGCTTTTAGAATTCCATTCCGAGTCCGATATCAAAATTTCACCTATCGGCCAAAATCGCCGAAATTCTAACTTTCGCCAATTCAAGCCTAAATCCACAACCGACCTCGAAAACACATTCCAAACACGCTCCTAACCCCGAATCACCCAACGGAGCTAACGGGTTGACGGAATTCCATTCCAGATCTGTCTTCACACAGCTCTAGCTACGGCCAGATTTCTAAAGCTAAATTCCACATTTATGGACTATGTGTCCAAAATCACCCCGGATTTCATCACTGAATGCTCCGACAAGTTTCAATAACATAAATAGACATGGAGAAGCTGTTAATAGGGGATCGGGGCGCAAATTCTTAAAACGACCGACCGGGTCGTTACATCCTCCCCCTCTTAAGAAAATCGTTCATCCTCGAACGAGTATAGAAACATACCTGAAGCTAGGAAAAGATGAGGGTGCTGACTCCGCATATCCTGCTCGGTCTCCCAAGTCACCTCCTCGACTGACTGACCCCTCCACTGAACCTTAAATGAGGCAATATTCTTCGATCTGAGCTTTCTGACTTGCCTGTCCAATATAGCCACAGGCTCCTCAACATATGATAGATCCGTGTCCAACTGGGCTGAGCTGAAATCCAAGACATGAGTCGGGTCACCGTGATACTTCCAGAGCATGGAGATGTGGAACACCGGATGGACCCTTGCTAGGATGGGAGGAAGGTCTAGCTCATAAGCAACCTCCCCAACGCGTCTCAACACCTCAAAAGGGCCAATATATCTCGGACTCAGCTTGCCTTTCTTCCCGAACCTCATGACACCCTTCATATGCGATACCCGAAGCAAAACCCGATCACGAGCCATAAATGCCAAATCACGAACCTTCCGGTCCGCATAGCTCTTCTGCCTAGACTGGGTTGTGCGAAGTCTCTCCTGAATCACCTTCACCTTGTCCAGGGCATCCTGAACCAAGTCTGTACCCAACAATTGAGCCTCGCCCGACTCAAACCATACCATGGGAGACCTGCACCGCCTACCACACAAAGCCTCATACGGCGCCATCTGAATGTTGGACTGGTAGTTACTGTTATAAGCAAACTCTGCAAGAGGCAAGTATCGATCCCATGACCCTCCAAAGTCTATCACACAGGCACGGAGCATATCCTCGAGAATCTGAATCGTGCGCTCAGACTGCCCGTCCGTCTGAGGGTGAAAAGTTATTCTCAACTCTACCCTGGTGCCTAACTCATGTTGAAAGGCTCTCCAGAACCGTTAAGTGAACTGTGTACCTCCGTCTGAAATGATAGATACTGGAATACCGTGGAGGCGAACAATCTCTCTGATATAAATCTCATCCAACCTCTTCAATGAATATGTAGTCATTACTGGAATGAAATAGGTTGATTTGGTCAGCCGATCCACAATCACCCAAATACCATCATGCTTCTTCAAAGTCCGAGGAAGTCCAACCACAAAGTCTATGATGATCCGTTCCCACTTCCACTCTGGAAGCTCAATTTGCTGAAGTAACCATCCCGGTCTCTGATGCTCACATTTGACTTGCTGATAGTTGAGACACTTGGCTACAAACTCCACTATATCCTTCTTCATCCTTCGCCACCAATAGTGTTGTCTCAGATCCTGGTACATCTTCGCGGTACCCGGATGGATGGAATACCGCAAACTATGGGCCTCCTCAAGAATCAACTCCTGAAGCCCATCCACATTGGGCACACAGATACGGCTCTGCATCCTTATCACCCTGTCATCTCCTATAGTCACATCCCTAGAATCACCCCGCCGAACTCAATCCTGAAGAACCAAAAGGTGGGGATCATCATACTGGCACTCTCTGATATGGTCATGAAGGGAAGATTGAGCACCACACAAGCTAATACCCGGAAAGGCTCAGAAAGATCCAATCTGACGAACTGATTGGCTAAGGACTGAACATATAAGGCTAGAGGCCTCTCATCTGCATGAAGGTATGCCAAACTCCCCAAACTCTCCGCCCGGCGACTCAAGGCGTCAGCCACCACATTGGCCTTCCCTAGGTGGTATAATATAGTGATGTCATAGTCTTTTAGAAACTCCAACCACCTACGCTGGTGCAAATTCAGATCCTTCTGCCTGAATATGTGCTGTAAACTCTGGTGATCCGTGAATATCTCACAGGGAACACCATATAAATAATGACGCCATATCTTCAGGGCGTGAACAATCGCTGCCAACTCGAGATCATGAACAGGGTAGTTTTACTCATGAACCTTCAATTGTTTGGACGCGTAGGCAATCACCCTATCGTCCTGCATCAATACCGCTCGCAAGCCAATCCTTGAAGCATCACAATAAACTGTATAGGACCCAGAACCGGTAGGCAAAACCAACACAGAAGTTGTAGTCAGGGTTGTCTTGAGCTTCTGAAAGCTCTCCTCACACTCCTCAGTCCATATAAAAGATGCACCCTTCTGGGTCAATCTAGTCATAGGAGCTGAAATGGATGAAAATCCCTCCACAAAACGGCGATAATACCCAGCCAAACCGAAGAAACTGCGAATCTCAGTAGCTGAGGACGGTCTGGGCCAACTCTGTACCGCCTCCACCTTCTTCGGATCTACCTTGATCCCATCCGAAGACACCACGTGGCCTAGGAATGCCACAGAATCAAGCCAAAATTCACACTTAGAAAACTTGGCATACAACTTCTTCTCCCTCAATGTCTGAAGCACGGTCCTCAAGTGCTGCTCATGGTCCTCCTGGGACCTAGAATATACCAGAATGTCATCAATGAACACAATGACGAAAGTATCAAGATAAGGCCGAAATATGTTGTGCATCAGGTGCATGAAGGCTGCTGGGGCATTGGTCAGCCCAAATGACATAACAAGGAACTCATAGTGGCCATATCTGGTCCTGAAGGCAGTCTTCGGGATATCCGGTTCCCGAATCTTCAACTGATGATAACCAGAACGTAGATCAATCTTGGAGAATACCCTAGCACCCTGTAACTAGTCAAATAGATCATCAATGCGAGGCAATGGGTACCTGTTCTTCACTGTCACCTTATTCAGTTGCCGGTAGTCGATACACATAGCATCGAGCCATCCTTTTTCTTCACAAATAATACCGGAGCGCCCCAAGGTGATACATTGGGCCGGATGAATCCCTTCGCAAGAAACTCCTATAACTGCTCCTTCAACTCAGGAGGAGCCATGCGATAAGGAGGAATGGAAATGGGCTGAGTGCCCGACAACAAGTCAATGCCGAAATCAATGTCTCTATCGAGTGGCATACCCGGAAGATCAGCTTGAAATACATCAGAATAGTCCCTGACAACTGGAACTGACTCAATTGTAGGGGTCTCAGCACTAACATCTCTCACATAAGCCAAATATGCATCACACCCCTTTTCAACCATCCGATGAGCCTTAAGAAAAGAAATGACTCGGCGGGGAGTATACTCTAAGGAACCTCTCCACTCTAACCTCGGAAATCCTGGCATAGCCAGCATCACGGTCTTGGCGTGACAATCAAGAATAGCATAATAGGGAGACAGCCAGTCCATACCCAATATAACATCGAAATCTACCATACTGAGTAGTAGTAAATCAGCTCTGGTCTCAAAACCACTGATAGCAATCAAACATGACCGATATACGCGGTCCACAACAAGAGAATCTACCACCGGAGTAGAAACATAAACAGGGGAACTCAAAGAATCCCGGGATATCCCCAGATGTGAAGCAAAATAGGAAGACACATATGAATATGTAGAGCCTGAGTCAAATACCGATGCATCCCTATGACAAACGAGAACAATACATGTGATGACTGAATCTTAAGCAATGGCCTCGGACCGGGCCGGAAGAGCATAGTACCTGGCCTGGCCTCCCTCTCTAGGTCTACCCCGACCTCCCCGACCTCTACCTCGAGCTGCCTGAGGTGGTGGGGTAGCAGTTGGGGCTGGAAGAATAGCTGGAGGACCTGGTGGAAGACGTGGAGCCTGATAAGTCTGAGGTGGTGCCCCCCTCCTCGCTCTAGGGCAATCCCTGATCATATGATGAGGTTCACCACACTCAAAGCAACCCCTCGAAGGACGTGGCGGCTGCTACTGACTCTAAACTGGCCTGCTGGACTGGCCAGTGATAGCACCTCGAGCAGGAGGCACCTGAGATGCTTGTGGTGCATAATAAGGCTCCTGAGGTCTAGGAGGAGCTAGGATACCGCTGGCTGCTGCGAGAGCTGAATGAACAGGGCGATTCACAAAACCCCTACCATAGCGTGCTGCTGGTGCACGGGCTCCTGAAAAATGACCAGTCTCTCGAGACCTCTTGGCCTCTCTCTCCTCCCTGTCCCCGGGCTAACATAGTCTTAATCCTCTAGGCAATACTCACGGCCTGCTGGTAAGTAATATCGGTCTCTAGCTCTCTGGCCATGTTGGTCCGAATACTGGGGTGGAGTCCCTCAATAAAGCGTCGAACCCTCTCTCTGACAGTGACAACCAAAGCTGGTGCATGGCGAGCCAAATTGCCGAAACGGACTGCATACTCTAACACAGTCATGGCACCCTGGCGTAGCTAATCAAACTCCGCACGCCAAGCATCCCTGAAGCTCTGAGGGACAAACTCAAGTAAGAACATCTCATAAAACTGAGTCCAAGTAAGTGAAGTTGCCTCGTTCGAGCTACTAAGCTCAAAAGCACACCACTACTGATAAGCTTCTCCCCTCAGCTGGAAAGCAGTGAAAGAAACCCCACTCGTCTCCACAATACCCATAGTGCGGAGAATGCGATGACACCCCTCAAGAAAAACCAGGGCGTCATCCGAAGCTAGTCCACTGAACTCAGGTGGGTGGTACCTCTTGTACCTCTCAAGTCGGAGCTGCTCTGCCTCAGGAACAGCTATCCTAGTCTCATGTTGAGCTGGAGCTGCTGGAGGCATAGGAATATACTCTGGAACCTTCCCAATATGAACGCTTTGCTCAGTAGAACGGGCTGCGGGAGTCTGTGTCCCTCCTCCGGCCTGGGATGTAGCTGGAGCTATTGGGAGTAGACCCGCCTGATACAGAGTACTGAAGGCACTCAAGAACTGAGCCAATGTCTTATGGAGGCCTGGAGTAACAGTAGGGACCTCTTGTGCCCCTCCAACTGTAGCTGCGGGGGTCTCCTCTGCCTCTGCTCTAGCCGGTGCTCGAGTTGCACCGCGTGTTCGTCACCTACCCCACTCCTGCCTCTAGTGGCTCTGACTAAGGCCTCGGGTGCTTGGTCATCAGTACGTCCAGTACGGGTACGAACCATCTGCAAGCAAGAATAGAATAGAGTTTAAGAATTTGATGACAATAACTAGCACGATAAGGAATTCCAAAGAATTTGATTGTTCTTAACAGTTACATAGCCTCTCGAAGATAGATACGGACGTCTCCACACCAATCCGCGAGACTCTAATAAACCGTCTTGTGACTTGTGACTCCTATGAACCTAGACGCTCTGATACCAACTTGTCACGACCCATTTTGCCCTCCGAAAGGTATCGTGACGGCACCTAGTCTCTACGACTAGGTAAGCCTAAACTTTGCGGAAAATGATAGAATCAATAAAAATAAGACAGAAAAGAACTCAAGAATATATAACATGATTGCTCAGCATATACACTTTCACTTCCCAAAACCCGGAATGTCACTATAGTCACAAGCTCTGTAGTAAATGTAGCTCTATACAATGAAACAGTGGAAAATACATAAGTCTTCTAGACCTATACTAGAGTAGAAGGGGACTCGTGGGATTCTGCTGACGCGGCAGAATTACCTCGCGGTCTCCTGGAAGTTGCTAGAACGACTCCTAGCCACGATACTGGGTGATGGTACCTGGATCTGCACATGGGGAAAACATGCGCAGGAAAGGGCGTGAGTACTCCACATTCGGTACTCTGTAAGTGCCAAGCCTAACCCCAGTCAAGTAGTGACGAGGTCAGGTTGAGGCCCTACTGAGTTTTTAAAACAAGTCAATATACAATTTAAAACAGCGAAATATAGATAAGCAATGATAAACAGGATTAATGAAAATGGGAAGATAAACAACAGAAAGATAGCCCTCGGCTCAGCACAGCATATATCTAAACAGTAAATGTGCAATGCAGTACACGGGGAAAGCTCTCGGATCTCATTCTGTAGTCCCAATTTAAATATGCTATGCAGTACAGGGGGAAATCTCCCGGATCTCCGTCCGTAGTCCCAATTTAAATATGCATTTCAGTACAGGGGGAAAGCTCCTGGATCTCGGTCCGTAGTACCAATTTAAATATGAAATGCAGTACAGGGAAAAAGCTCCTGGATCTCGGTCCGTAGTCCCAATTTAAATATGCAAAGCATAAGTATGTCAATTATGGCTGAATTAAACAGTCCAGGAAAACAGCAGGCAAGAATAGAGTGAAGCTACCTAAGCATGATGCGACTAATAGCAAAGAAGAGGAAATCAAGTCAGAACATGTAGGCATGCTTACTCTTAAGCTATCTACTCAATTAAGATAGGAAACAGTAATATATGAATGAAAATGAGCGATTTCATGGGAGTAAAAACAGGATTTTAGCAACAATGACCCGTGTACGCACTCGTCACCTCACGTACACGGCGTCCACGTAACAAAATCAGTATAAAAATGCCTAAGGGGAAGTCCCCAACACAGAATTAGGCAAGCCACTTACCTTGANTGCATGGTGTAAATATCACTTCAAGGGAACAAAATAGCTAATTATTTATAAGCTAATACGCGAAATTAGGAAATTCGCCCAAAAAGACCCCCGGGCCCACGTCTCGGAATCAGGTAAAAGTTTATTTTTTCCAAACTACCATTCGCTCATGAACCCACTCGAACAAGAATCAAAAAAATCCGACGTCTAAATCTCCCTAAATACTCAGATTTCTACTTGGGAAAATTTCATCCCATTTTCATTGTTTTTCATCCAATTTCATTGATTAGATTGAGGAAAATGATAGAGATTATTGATATACAAATGGATTAAGGTTAGAAAACACTACCTATGATTATCCTCTTCAAATCCCACTGAAAATCACCAAGTTCCGAGCTCACAATCAATTTTGGAATTATGAATTTCAAACCCTCGGACTTTTGGTATAACCAGCCCAGATATTTCGCACCTGCGACACTAGGATCGCACCTGCGGTGCCGCACCTGTGGAAACCCAATCGCAGGTGCAGAAATTTATTAAATGACCTAGGGTCGCACCTACGGCACCCCCTTCGCACTTGCGGAAATACCATCGCAGGTGCGAGACTTCAGAACCAGAATGGTTCAGTTGTTCATAAAGTCTCAAACTCACCCGTTGGACATCCGAAACAAGCCCGCGGCCCCCGGGACCTCAACCAAACCTACAAACTGACCCAAATACCTTGTTCAAACTTGGTCGAGCCTTAAAAACACATCTCATAACATCAAAATCATCAACTATGCATAGATTCAAGCCTAAGAACTTAGAAATTTCTAGAATTCACATCTGATGTCGAAACACGTCCAAACTCATCTGAATGACCTCAAATTTTGCACACAGGTCATAAATGACATTGCAGACCTGCTGTCGCTTTTAGAATTCCATTCCGAGTCCGATATCAAAATTTTACCTATCGGCCAAAATCGCTGAAATTCTAACTTTCACCAATTCAAGCCTAAATCCACAACCGACCTCGAAAACACATTCCAAACACGCTCCTAACCCCGAAATCACCCAACGGAGCTAACAGAGTTGACGGAATTCTATTCCAAATCTGTCTTCACACAGCTCTAGCTACGGCCAGATTTCTAAAGCTAAATTCCACATTTATGGACTATGTGTCCAAAATCACCCCGGATTTCATCACTGAATGCTTCGACAAGTTTCAATAACATAAATAGACATGGAGAAACGGTTAATAGGGGATCGAGGCGCAAATTCTTAAAACGACCGACCGGGTCGTTACACATTTCTACGACCGATATTCTTGAGATACTAGATTCTATACTTGGGTTGTACATCATTCGTGAGATTTGTGGAAATACCTAAAAAATTAGGTTCTTGCGAGTTTATTGAACCATGATTGGCTTGGAAAGTTGTGACCGAGATTCATTTGGATTATTCGTTTAAACACTCTCCTTGTTGTTATTTATATTCATTGCCTTGTTGCCAATGTTGTACACATGTTTGGTAAGGAAGAGTGTAAAGCATGAAGGGTGATGCCGTGCCATTGTATATACATTATCATGTTAGGAGAGTGTAAAGCACGAAGGGTGATGTGCCATATTATTGAGAGTAAAATCACGAAGGGTGATGGTGTGCCATATCATTGTGAGTAAAAGCACGAAGAATGATTCCGTGCCAGGTTATGTGAGTAAAAGCACAAAGGGTGAGGCCGTGTAATTGCATTTATATTATTACGCTTTCATGTTATGGTGAGTTCATGGCACGAAGGGTGTTTCCGCGCAAGTGAGGACGATAGACATGCATTATGTTGTGATATCCCTTTCTTGTAGATATTTCAATGTCTTTACCTTGAGCTGTTATTGTTGTATTCATGGTTCTTATGCGATTTGTCGTCATTGTTCTGTATTTATCCTCTGTCAAAATTGTTATTGTTTACCCATGCCTTTTATTTGCGTAACATGCTAATATCATGCCTACTTCCTGCCTTCATGATTGCATCCATGTCATATGTTTTGTTGCACTTAAGTATAGGTTTTCTTCCATGTTAGTCGTTGATGTCTCTACTTGTTAATTTATAAAGATCATGTGTTCTCTTCCTTATTTGTCATATTTATCTTCATGACTTTACCGAGCTAGTTAGTTGAAGTTACATTCCTTCTCCTAATCATTGTCATTACCTCTATGCTTTCTGCCTAGTCTGTTACTGAAGTTCTTGTGTATATTCTCGTTCATCATTGCTATTTGCGTATTTTCCTGCTTTGTCGTTTCTGTTATCGGTATCTCTGTTATTCGGTTGGTAATGTTTACGCATAACTGGTGAGGATGAGATAAATGCACGAAGGTTGTTGTCGTGCAGTTGGATTTGATGTTTTGAGTATATTTCTCTCATTATGAAAGTTTTGAGATGATTATTGTGATTTATTGGTTTTCGCTCTAAGGAAAGGATTGGATGAGATATTGGTACTTGTTGAATTGTGATTTCTTCTAGTACTCTGTTATTGTTCTGTACATTCGTTTCGTATAATCTATTCTATTATATTGTAGTATGGTTCTGTCGTTAGTTTACATACAGTGTTTATCAATAAACATCTAAACTAAAAGGCATTGTCACTACTTCGACGAGGTTAGTCAAGATACTTACCAGTACATAGGGTCGGTTGTACTGATACTGCACTTCTGCACCTTGTGTGCAGACTTTTGGAGCGGAGTTGCTGGTGATGTCGGGAGCTGACCCTAAAAATGTTCGTGTATTTCGGATAAAAGTTGCTACTTGTCCATGGTAGTTTTAGACTTTGATAATCTGTTTATGTAGTTTTCAAACAGATCGTGTAATTATTTGTATCAGTTTTGTAAATCCTAAGTCTTAGAAGCTCATGATTCATATTACCAGTTCTTGGGTTAATGTGTAAAAGTTCAATTATTCCTTCTCTATTTTCCTATAATTTCATTTGATTTGTATCATTGGTTAGTTGGTTTACCTAGCGGGTCAAGTTAGGTGCCATCACGACTTGTGATTTTTGGGTCATGACACTTACACTAATGGCACAAAGTGAAATTTGAATCACAACATAAAAGCCCTAAGCACTGTTTATGTTGGGAATCCACGATTCTAACGCTGGGACCTAACAGTTCTGCTACTTTGTGAATCAATTCGATATTTAATTTACTTATCTACACCAACAAAGTTAAATTCCACCCATGGCTAAGAACCCTAATTGCACTGTTTATGTTGAAAATGTGTATGTGAGAGAGAGAGAAAGACTGGGAGTGAAAGTGGGAAATTATAGTGTGGGTTATGGAGAAAGAGGAAATAGATTTATGGTCTGATAGAGTATAGGTTATGGGCTATGTGATTTTACAAACTTTTACTAAGAAATAAGAGTAAAAATATATTAAGGAAAAGATATTTTGGCAGGTTTAGCAGCAAAATAGAAGAGGAAAAATAAGGAGGGAACCCATAACCATCTCCATAGGTAATTTTTCCCTAATATTGTGCCAATAGATACAAATATTGGGATGTTTGTGACAATCGTTGCTATAGTAAGATATATGGCAATGGTTCCTGCACAATGGCAACTTTGATTATTAAAGTGCCTTTTTGCAACGGTTAAGACCGTTGCGATATATACTGTATGGCAAAGGTTTTGTTACTGTTGCGTAATTTTTGTAAAAATTGCGCGGGGCACCCTATTTGGTCGCTCTTATTTAACTTATATCCATTTTTTTAAAAACTTTTAACTTGTACCCACTTTTTAAATAACTTCAGCTCCCTTTTCCTCGTTGAGCTGAAGTTCACCAGTTAAGCTGAAGTTCGCCAGTTATAAAGACAAAACTTCAGCATACGAGGCTGAAGTTCCCCAGTTATAAAGATAACAACTTCAGCTTTAGAGCCGAAGTTCTCAAGTTATAAAGACAATTACAAAGACAAAACTTCAGCATACGAGGCTGAAGTTCCCCAGTTATAAAGATAACAACTTCAGCTTTAGAGCCGAAGTTCTCAAGTTATAAAGACAATTACAAAGACAAAACTTCAGCTCTAGAGAACTTCAGCTCTCGAGCTGAAGTTCTGTCTTTGTAAACTGGGGAACTCCAGCCCAGTATGCTGAAGTTTTTGTCTTTATAACTGGAGAACTTCAGCCTGTATGCTGAAGTTTTTGTTTTTATAACTGGAGAACTTCAGCCCCATATGCTGAATTTCCCCAGTTACAAGACAACAACTTCAGCTCTAGATCTGAAGTTCGCAAGCTACTTCAGGCCCGTCTACTAGAATGCTGAAGTTTTGCGTGATTGTCTTTGCTACTTCAGCCCCGCATGCTGAAGTTATGCGCAAAAGCGGGTACGAATACAATTTGTTTACAAAGCGGGTATAAATTAAAACATGACACAAAAAATAGATATGAATGCAAAAGCCCTACACGGTTGTGACCGGCTACACGGGTAGGAGCCCCTCTGCTTACAAGTTTGCTAAGGATTGTCAGCAGCAATTTTCATTGCCATAGGCCCTATTTCTAGTAGTGAAAATGGGTTTTATCTCTGTAACATAAAAGTCGTTTTAGTATAGCCTAACTAATAGAAATATAAAAGTGACTGAAACATATAAATT
Organism: Nicotiana knightiana; assembly: GCA_005239525.1. NCBI lineage: Eukaryota > Viridiplantae > Streptophyta > Magnoliopsida > Solanales > Solanaceae > Nicotiana > Nicotiana knightiana. Next base: position 50,682 of record ML437600.1, read on the forward strand.
TTGGCCAAAAAATTGACGTGGCTATTCTAATGCTCTAATTAATTTATTAAAATTTCACAGTCATCTTCTAAAATTTTGGCCATTGATGTTAGCAAGCTGTGATCATAACGAAAACTGTTGATCATATTTGAACCTACAAACTAAATGCAAAATTAATGCTCATATTTTAGTTCACTTTCAAAATCACAAATTGACGTACAAAAGATTAACAAACTAAAAACTGCTACTCATACTTAAATGAGAAAAGTGGAAGTTACATGATATAACTATTTGTAAAAACACTTTTATGATATACTTAAATTTTAAAATTATGTGAAATTTTCTAAAAATATTACACGTTATATCTCCATATATTCTAAAATATATCACAATATTCTACTTTGAAATACAATCCTAATCTTATATATACCTTACCAATATTCTAACTAAAAAGATCGTAGTATTTTAATTTGGAATACAATATTCAAAATAAACATATTACAATATTCTAATATGAAAAATCTAAACCTAGCTTACCATAATATGCTAATGAAGAGTACAATATCCAAACTAAACATACCATAATATTCTAATTTGAAATGTAATATTCAAACTAAATATACCACAATATTCTAATTTGAAAAATCCCGCGAACCTAGCTTACCATAATTAATATTTTAATAAAGAGTACAATACTCAAACCAAACATACTATATTATTTTCATTTGGAATACAGTATCCAAACAGAATATATCATAATATTCTAATTTGTAATACAGTATTCAAACCAAACACACCACAATATTCTAACTTGGAATACAATATTCTAATAAAACACGTTGAAGTATTATAAGTTGGAATACAATATTCAAACCAAATATACTATAATATTCTAGTTTGGAATACAGTACCCAAACCATTCATATGATAATTTTTTAATTCGGAATGCAATATTCAAACTAAACATGCTACAATATTCTAATTTGGAATACAATATCCAAACTAAATATATCACAATATTTTAATTTGAAATACACAGTATTATATTTTAGAATATAGTAGGTATACATGATAAAATAAATTTATAAAGCAGGTATACAGAGTAAAAAAATATTTTAATTGTATATGGTGTAAACTAATGGGCATATCGCGTAGATTATCCAAAATTCTACACTATATAGCCCCTCAAATTTTAATAGCCGATATTTTTGCACATTAACACAAAATGGCTCTCCGGCCCAAACATATTACATCTAATAGCCCGAAATGTCTATTTTGTATATCTTTTGTATATTTGTTGTATAGTGACAGTCTATTTTGTATATATTTTTTTATAGTTACAGTCTACTTAGTATATATTTTATATAATGACAGTCTATTTTGTATATAAATTGTATAGTGATAGTTTATTTAGTATATTTTGGTACAGTGACAGTCTATTTTGAATATATTTTGTATAGTGACAGTCTATTTAGTATAGTTTTTGTATAAAGACGGTCTATTTTGTATAATTTTTGTATAGTGACAGTCTATTTTGTAATATACCAATATTCAAAAGAAATGCTCTCCAGTCTAATACATAATCAAAAATGACTTTTAAATATTAACCTCATATATTATTTTTATGAAAAAGTTGGTCCAGAAAAGAGTGATAAAATATTCATGTTTGATATGCAAGAAAGGATAGGGGGAGCAATTGATACTTGGGGCCAAATGGGAGCCAACCCTCTGAAACAGATTGCAAAGAGGAAATGATAATGATCAGTAAAGACATTGTTGACTTCTATGGTGAAATGGCAGGTTTCAAGAATTGAATACAAGATTTGTCAAACTTCAGCCGTTGTAGTATTAATATTAATGGTGCCCAGGCTCCAGCTTCGACCTCACCACAAATCATGAAATCGAAATCGAAATCCAGTCAGTCCAATCTACTATGTTCGATCTCGTTAGCTTTAGATCTGGATGGAAACTCAAACATCGGCGACCCTCCATTAAATTCGGCGACCTCCCGTTTTATTTATTGCTTTTGGATCTTTTGATATTATGAAAATCTAGATCTAAAAAATAGTTTGCTTGCTATTTGAATTTCGCCGAGCGTGAATTTTCCAGTGAACTTCTCCGGCTAAATCATTTTGGGCCGAAAATCGTTTCTCCAATGAACTTGTGCTTGTGTTTGTGCTTGTGGGTCAGATATATTATTCGATGGCTAGCCGTTATAATTGATTTTGGGTTATAAAATGCATGTTGGAATTTATGGCTTGCGATTGATATTAATTTCTAGCGGATGGTCATAAATGATGTTGGCTCTACTTAAATTCATTTACGAAATGCGTCCATTAAGCAACATCTACCCAAAAATACTGCTTAATAAGTAATCTATATAAAAATGATTACAAAGTTTAATTTGAATGACCATCGGTAAAATTTACACCCGAATGGATAGTGTAACCTATATAAAAGATGATTGCTGAGCGCCGAACTTGATTTTCTCCTCATATATTATTTTCGGAGCATATAAGTTAGATATCTTATTAAAATTGTCAATTATCACAGTGTACTACGACTTAATAAATAATAAATTCATTATTTTTGAACTTTTAACCACTAAAAATATCTTGTAATATTACATTACGAACCTTTTTTAAGAAATAAATTATGTCAAGGAAGAATCACGGTTCCCAAATCAACATGTCGAAACATGTTAATTTTGTAAAGAAGCAAAATAAATTAAGACAATTTAAAATTTTGAAGCGCATATTGCAATTCCTTCGAGATATTTGCATATATACCCGTTTTTTGTGTCATGTTTTAACTTGTGCTCGCTTTGCAAAAAAAATCGCAAGTGTACCCGCTTTTTCGCATAACTTCAGCATACGGGGCTGAAGTAGCAAAGGCAATCACGCAAAACTTCAGCATTCTAGTAGACGGGCCTGAAGTAGCAAGTGTGCTGAAGTTTTTGTTTTTGTAACTGGCGAACTTCAGTTCTAGAGCTGAAGTTTTTGTTTTTGTAACTGGTGAACTTCAGCTATAGAGCTGAAGTTTTTGTTTTGTAACTGGCGAAATTCAGCTCTAGAGCTGAAGTTATTTAGTTCATTTGTAAAAACTTCAGCACTATATAAGGTGAAGTTTTTGAAAAAGCTTTCTAACATACTAGATAAATAAATCATAAATTATCATAAATCAGATTGCCAACAGTATCTAAATCATAAATTTTGGAAACAATAAACGTGAAAAGAACAGAATTATCATTGTCTACTAACTTACGTACGTGGAAATATTCATAAATTATTGTCTACTAACTTACGTAATTATTTATAATTTATTTTTAAATAACCTGATAAACATATTTATGGCAATCATCCCATGAACTGAAGTTCCATAGCATCACCAACAGCAGCAGAAGAAAGAAGAAGAAGAAAACGAAGGAGGAGAAGGAGGAGGAGAAAGGAGCTGAAGTTATTTAAAAAGTGGGTACAACTTAAAAGTTTTTAAAAAAATAGGTATAGGTTAAATGGGGACGACCCGTGCCATTTTTACAATTCCTCCGATGCTTGTACATACTGCAATCTTAAAAGTTCAAGAACACTATCCTCGTTTACTTGAAAGACACAAGATAACTTAATCACATCACTAATATACCAGTCCTTGATGTGGTCTAATGCTAATATCTCATCATATAAAGTTTGACATTTGATTCAAAGAGTTTGAAGAGAAACTATGACAAAACTCGGGAAATTAATATAAAGGACAAAACTGAGGAACTCCTCACCCTATGTAATGCATGTCTTGATGTTTAAAACCATTGAAGTTCATTGTCCAAAGTTTGACTTTCAAATTCAAGTGCGCAACGAAAATCAACGTATCCGAAATTATCGTTGGTCAGGTTACTACCAGGAAAACAAAGGTGATATCACTCTGCACGGAGGTTTATGAACCATAACAATATCATCCTCGCATTTTCTTAATACAATCCAAAGATATCTATACTGTAATTCTGAGGGAGGATGGAAAAATGAGTAGGAGTCTGTTTCGGTGATGAGGGCAGGAGAACTTCAACGGACTTTAACAGTTATTCTCAGCTTGACATCATCTGTCATTAACTATCGGAGAGCTTGTATGCGGTTTTTGGTCTTTTTGAATTCTGGTTCTCTTCTTCCATGGCCTTCAATTTGTTCTTAATTGCAGCTATTTTGGCAGTCTTGCTCATTTGCGCCGAAGAACCAGCAACAAAGTTTGATTTACTCGTTTCACCACCAGCTCCAAAAGAGCTTTCAGCCCCTTCCATAAAATATTTCTCGCTGGCAAGCCTAACAACCAAAGGTCGCCCACAGACTAATTTTCCATGCATCTTCTCCTTGGCCAATACAGCTTCCTGCATGCTCACTTTAAAAATAGAAATCAGAACCTACTCTCATTGATGAGCAACTGAGATTCTGCAACTTACCTTTTTAGTACTAAATTGGACAAAAGCATAACCACGTGGCTCCCCACGCTTAGGACCACGAGTATGCCACAGGAAGTCTTCAGCTACAATTTTCCCATAGGGGGAAAACATCTTAGTAAGAGCAGCCCTGGTGTAAAAAAGTAATTAATTAATCAGGTGAAGCAAGTTCTGGGCAATATCAGTTACCAATGGTACAAGCTAACCAGGGAATTAGAATGCACAGATCTATCCTTACTCTGATATTCTAAGATCAAGGTTTCCGACATAAAGTTTGCTTTCAGACTTATCATCCAAAGAGTTAACGAGATCCTGCAAAAAAATTAAAAATAGCCAATTAGCAGTTGCCAGAATTACTGCTACAAATGAAACATTCTAGAGTAACTTATAGGACTAAAGGTCTGCAGTTATAGCTTATTTCTGGAAATCTTTGGGCAGTGCAAATTCTGTAGATCTTCTGAAAGCAGATGCTCTTTCAAACAATGTCAGCATAAGCCAAACATTTGTGAAACTGAAACTAAATGGGCCAAATTAGACCTCTCTATCCAATCAGAAGTCAATGTGAAAGTATGACATATTCCCCTTTATTTTTGGGTGGTGTGGGTGTTGGCGGGAGGGGGCTCTGGTGTTTGGAAGAAGATGGCAATATTGTAGACTGTACCATGCAGGGCAACAGGACCTGCTAAACTATGCAGCATCAATCCGCAAGCAAAATCTAATATTTGGTGTCTAGAGTACTGCGGCCGTGTAAGACCTGCATTTAGAAAGAAAGTTTTAGTTCAAATATTTCAACAAGTAATATATATTTCTTTCACTTCAGCTGCAACATAGCTGAGCATGAAGTCCACGCACTCTTTCCCTGCATTGTCACCATGGAAAGGAGGAATGGAGGATACATTTCATCTGAACTTAAAAACTCAACAAAAATCAATTTTTTAGGCATGTCAAGTAGAGAAGATCAAAAATCCACCCCTCCTTTTCTTCTCCCTTCTCTCTCTCTTAACCCGACTCAAAAAGAAAACTTCTTATTCTCCGTATTCATTCTCCAATTTCCAGTTACACCAATTGTCTTAGGATCTTCCTAAAAGCAAAGGTACCTTTCTCAGAACATAGGCTTTTTTCCACGCATCCTATTCTAGGGACACAAGAAGGAACGACAACCAAGTTAACGGTTTAAAGCACTGAGTTCAATTATCATTCAATTCTCCAAAAAGGTCTCGAATATCTAGTTTTCTCTCACTTCCACAGAACCCCACTTTGGTCAGGGATACACAGAGACAGGTTCCCTCTTTGGACCATAGATGAAAAATGAACAACTTCCCCTATGAATTTCAAAGACAATACCAACTACTTAGGACATAAGTCATGTTGGCACAATTATATATGATCCGGTGCTTAAAAGGAGTCATTTTAATCTTTTACATATTTGTATGTCAGTAGAAAAATAGGGAACTTCTAGTATTAGAGAATCCCAAGCTATTGGGTATTGGAATGATACGGGTAAAAATGAAGTGAAATGGACAATACAATTCAATAATTCATAACCCCAACTAGCTTAAGATGAGGTATAGTTATTAACACCAATACCAGGATGTAACCCCCTGCCATCTACCAAAAATAAGAAAGCTAGGGGGTGGATGGAGACCCAATTTCACCTTTGGGCCGTAGATACAAACAAAAACAACTCGACCTAAATTTAACTAAATTCTCAGGACCCCATGCCATCTATCTAAAAATAAGAAAGATCTCATCCGCAGCCAATTGGTCCGTAGAAGCCTATGGGATGGGAGGTAAACTGAATAACTTTCTCTTTGAAATTTAAAAAATTAAAAATTGAACTCTCAATAGTGAATACCAGGATGTTCTCAGATGCCATCTACATCATAAAATTATGAAATATTTCCTCCCCTGGTAATTGTATCTTTAGGAAAATTATTTTCCCAAATATAATATACTAACAGTAACATGCCATAAACCTTCATTTTGGAATCATGCCAACTATCACTCTCCTGAACATATTTGATATACACGAACGATTTGTCGTGCGCTGCTAACCACTCAATAGAGAGACACAACTTCCCCTTCCAAATTCATCGCCATGCCCCTTAACTTCTTACACTTAGTTCTCAAGTAGCCTTTCATATTCCACATAGGCAATATCCAGTTTTGCCTCTCTGTATCATCAAGTCCATGCCTGAACAGTAAACCCTAATTTAGTTTTCTAATAAAAGAAGCTAACCTATACACCCTACCCCACCCCCTAAGTTGGAACTCACATGTTTACACATATTTGCTTCCTTTACACGGAAAACGCAGAGCTCGTAAATACCACTTCTAACCGACAAATTCAACCAAAATATTCAGCATAAATCTAGTCTGTTATTCATCATCAAGACCCAGATTACGAGAATTTAGAGTGAACGTGATATTAGCTATTGCTAAAGCTCCAATTGCATAGAGCTAGAGTATTCAACAAATCTAGCGGAAAACGGGAACCTGGGCAAACAAAAAGACAATGTAAAATGAATATTGAACTGAGCTTACTTGAATTTTTGCTGGATTATTTATAATGAACTGGAACCTGCTCGAAACCCCCCAAGAGAATTAACACGATCAGAGAGGACAACTGATTTTTCATCAAAAGATTCGTTCCCTTGTATCCGACGTTTGGTCATGTATTTGGGTCAGTTCACGGTAATGTTCTATTATTGGTCTTACTGCCAGAGCCCAATTAGATTTTTGAATCAAGCTTCGGCCCATCAACAAAAAGTCCAACTAACAATAATGTTGTTTTGTCTTACGACACAAAGTAGAAGAATTAACCTAAATAGTTGGGGGGTTTAACCTAGTAGCTATACTATAATAGAAACCTATTTACCATATTTATTTAGGTTCTCTATTAATTACTTACTTTGTATATTTATATTTACTAGTTATATACAAAATCGTATTAAAGAAGAATTTCAAGATCCCTTAAATTTAACATATCAATTACATGACATACAACCCCCATTTCCAAGAATTACCACTGCATTTAAGATTCTTTCCTTTTTCAAAGGAGTACAAAATCATCTTTTCTATTTCTTAAAAATTAGCCAAAATTATTATTACTCATAGTAAGAAATCTTGCTTACTCAAAGTTATCCCCCCAAAATTGCAGATTATTTCCTCTTCCAAAGCTTTTGAAATTCAATTTCTCTCTTTCTTACGAATTACCAAAAATCTCTATTTCTTATTGATACAATACGAAGAAATTCAAAATATTGCTCTAGAATCAAGTTTTAGTTAAGTTTTGAATCATGTTTTCTTTCTTTCTAAATTTTTATTGTATGTGACTTCTATATGATGAATCAATACCCAAAATAATACTCGATACAATAGTAATACAATTATATTAAATTTTTAGTGTAGAGTTGTGATTGAAACTTGAAGAAGATGAAGATCATAATTGTGTCATATTTTTTTAGAAATGTATCATAATCGCTGCAGGAATTGTATTACAAATGTATGATAATTATATATTCATTGTATATTGTTACGAGTAGTTGTGCATCCATGACGAATTTTACAGTTTGTATCACAGGTATGATAATTGTATATTAATTTATTAATATTGTATCAGGTATTATTTTAGGTATTAACATACCAGATACAAGTTAGATGCAATAGTGATACAAGTATGATACATTTATGTTTTAGGCATTGATGTATCTGATACAATTCAAATACAATTGTGATACAATTATCATAGAATTTCAAAATATTTTTAATAATATAAAGTTATTGGTAATGGTGGAAAGGGAGATAATAGAGATTCTGGTCGTAGTTTAAGGGATATTAATGTAAAACAAAAAGAGAAGATGATAGGGGAAAAAAGGAAATGATATAATTGAAGACACTAATAATGAAGTTGGAGTCTTTTAAGAAACAATATATACCATTTGTAAGAAAAACCTAGATACTTATTAAAAACTTCAAAACATAGAGAACATAGGTAAATAAGTTTCTATATAGTATAGTTAGGTAAAAATCTCAAATAGTTGTTCACCCAACCGTTTAAATTAAAAATAACTATATTATGTATAATATGTATAACCTTATATAATTAGTGTATAATATATGTATATCAGCTAGAAAATTAAATAATAAACAGACTATTTATATAAAGATCCAAAATACAAATTATGTGGTCACTACTCCATATTGATGTTTCACTTTCCAGAAAAAAAACATATGTGCGTATAATGACAAAATACACAAATTATCTCCTGAACTATGGAGAAAATCCTTGTTATCCATTTTTTGAGTACGAAAATCACTTTAAGTACTCAACCATTCTAGAGTGTGCCTAAGACACGACATTTTACAACTTGCACGCGCGTGTTTTACACCTAAAAAAAGACAAGTGCATGTAAATTTTTGGGTTATGACCATTATTTAAATGCCACATATCCGACTTTTTTTATTTTTTTAATTTATTAAATTCATTTATTTTTATTTCTAATAATTGTAACTACAAATAATTTGGTCTCTCTTCCACATTCTATCACCCCAATCAGAATCGGAAGATTGGGTGCAATACCTTGGCTAGTGAGAAATTTAAAAAAAGTCGCAGTAAAAGAGACACATCGATAGTTTTGTACTCTCTATGTTTCGTGAAGGAGAACAAAATAGGAGCAGTACAAGTTGTAAAAATTACGCGGGGCACCCTATTTGGTCGCCCCCATTTAACCTATGTCCGCTTTTTAAAAAACTTTTAACTTGTACCCACTTTTTAAATAACTTCAGCTCCCTTTCCTTCGCTGAGCTGAAGTTCAGCAGTTAAGCTGAATTCGCCACTTATAAAGACAAAACTTCAGCATACGGGGATGAAGTTCCCCAGTTACAAAGACAAAACTTCAGCTCTCCCAGTTACAAACTTCAGCTCTAGAGCTGAAGTTTTCAAGTTATAAAGACAAAAACTTCAGCATCGAGGCTGAAGTTCCCCAGTTACAAAGACAAAACTTCAGCTCTAGANCACTTATAAAGACAAAACTTCAGCATACGGGGATGAAGTTCCCCAGTTACAAAGACAAAACTTCAGCTCTCCCAGTTACAAACTTCAGCTCTAGAGCTGAAGTTTTCAAGTTATAAAGACAAAAACTTCAGCCCCGTATGCTGAAGTTTTTGTCTTTATAACTAGGGTATGCTGAAGTTCCCTAGTTACAAAGACAAAAACTTCAGCTCTAGAGCTGAAGTTTTCAAGTTATAAAGACAAAAACTTCAGCATCGAGGCTGAAGTTCCCCAGTTACAAAGACAAAACTTCAGCTCTAGAGCTGAATTTTTCCAGTTACAAAGCAAAAACTTCAGACTTCAGCCCCGTATGCTGAAGTTTTGTCTTTGTAACTGGGGAACTTCAGCCCCGTATGCTGAAGTTTTGTCTTTATAACTGGCGAACTTCAGCTTAACTGGTGAACTTCAGCTCANTTCAAGTTATAAAGACAAAAACTTCAGCCCCGTATGCTGAAGTTTTTGTCTTTATAACTAGGGTATGCTGAAGTTCCCTAGTTACAAAGACAAAAACTTCAGCTCTAGTTCCCCAGTTACAAAGACACGAACTTCAGCTCTAGAGCTGAAGTTCGTAAGAATGCTGAAGTTTTGTGTGATTGCCTTTGCTACTTCAGCCTTGTATGCTGAAGTTATGCACAAAAGCGGGTACGGATGTAATTTTTTTTACAAAGCGGGTAAAAATTAAAACGTGAAACAAAAAGTGGGTACGGATGCAAAAGTCCCGTACAAATTGACTTGATGAAGCCTTGGAGGAACTAATATGGATTTGTGTTGGAGCCCATGAAGTAATACACATGCCCAATGAAGGAGAGGCCCATTTGAAGAAGCTGAAGCTGATGAAGCCTCTTTAGTAGACCCAGTTCCTTTTAGAGTTACATGCTTGATCCCCTTTTAAAAACTATTCTCGTAAATGATTGTAGGCTTTGTTTATTTCAAAAACAATACTTTTTTTTTTACTCTTTTAGCACTATAACTCCATTAACTAAGGGATTCCTCTACATTAATACACTTTTTACTATATTTCATTTTTCCTTACTCTTTCTTAATTTCTTGTTTCTCTTCCATAAATAACACGTACCCAAATATATCAAAGATTCTGAAAGAAGAATAGCTCAAAAATAATTCCCGCCGCACAATGAGAATTTTAGTATTTTTTTCCTTTTTGAGTTTTAAACTTTTTTTGTACAATTTTATTTTAAAAAATATACCTTTAATACATTTCAAGTATATTATATTGTGATAATTTACAATGTAAATATTCCATCAAATATTTATATTTTTTATATGTATTTATACTGCATATATATATATATATATATATATATATATATATATATATATANTATTATTCAAAATATATTGCTAGCATATACCTTACATAAAATTTAATCTAAAATATTAACATACCACTAATATGTATATAGAAGAAAAATAATATGTCACATAGACGGTTTATATAAGGATAATTTATATAGATATGCATGTTATATTAGTGCAAAATATAAATGGCATACTAATGATATCTATTTAAATATAAATAAGTGTATAAGTAATATATGCATACATACATGATTTTTCCTAAGAAAACACATAATTTATAATATTCCACAAGCATACTTATTTTTTTACGAAATATATGTATTTTATTTCACTGGAATATACATATATATAATTTTGCTAGGATTAAGTTGAATAAAAAGGTCCACGTATAAAAACGAACAAAAATTATTATGAAATGGATGAATGATATATATTTAAATATAAAGACGTATATAAACAAAATATGCATATATACATGAATTTTCATTAAAAAAATACATCATTTAATATATATGCACCACAAACATACATTATATTTTTTTTCATGAAATATATGTATTTTATTTCATCAGAATATACAAATATATAATTTTTCTACATTACATTACATTATATATTTTTTTCATGAAATATATGTATTTTATTTCATCAGAATATAAAAATATATAATTTTCTACATTACATTACATTATATAAAAAGGTTCATGTATGCAAAGGAAAAATTCGGTATGGAATAGATCGGTTTCTATTGAAAACATAAAACATGTTATGGAATGGAGAGAAAAAATAGGGAAAGATATTAAATACTAGGATTGCCTCTTGATTCTTGCTGGTTTGAATTGAATTAAATCTGCTATATGTATAAATATTTTACTGCCATATTTGTTAATCATTAATTAATGCTCATCTTTTGTATTATATTTTTAATAGCGTGCTATTAATGAAAGGAGGCTTCATCAGCTTCTTCAAGTGGGCCTCTCCTTCATTGGGCGTGTGTATTGTTTCATGGGCTTCAACACTTCCAGTTCAAATATATGAATAAATCGATATTCATGGTGAGCGAATTGATATCAGCGACAGAGGCAAGGACGTTGGTGGAGGAAGTGATACGGATTCGTATCGAAAACACGTATAATGCAAAATACACGGAATAAAAAAGATAGAAGGTTATGGTTTAAAATAGAGAAAGACAAGAACCTAACTATTAACTAATTAGACCCCTTGAATTTATTATGATAAACACTAATAGAGAAAGAACACTAATAAGAAACACATATTAAACTAAGTAAAGAATACAATCCAAAGCCCCTAGAAGATATATCAATTAGAACAATGAATTAACATTCAAATACAAAAGATAATCCAAGAGTATAAACATAAACTCATACATGATAAATTTAACATAGATAATCTAAAAACATGGTAAATAAAGAGAAATAAAAAATACCCTAAACCTCTCAAGGTTTGATCTTTTTTATCAATTCATCGTCAAAAGCTTCCTTTCAAAATGAGAGAAAGGTACTATTTATACTAGAGTATTATTTAGGCTAGATGGCTTTAATAACCTTAGGCTAGTAAGGAAGCTAAATAGACCTAAGTTATAAGACTAACCTAAATAGCTAAATTGCCAAGATAGCCTTCTTGATCATGACTCCTGTATTCTAATGCTACGATGTTGACTATGAAATCATCCTTATTAAGCGTGCTCATCTGGCTGAAAGTAGAATTCCGGTGCTGGTGGAGATCGTGGAGGTTGGAACACAACACTGAATACCGACAATTACCGAAGCACCAGGTGACTGAACCATGGTGATTTGCCGGAATGTCTTTTTAATTTGGAGAAGAAACTAAAACATGAATACTTGTATATTTCATATGCTGCCTAATTGACTTGCCTATCCTCAATTGCAATTACAATTCAGAAGAAAACAAATCATTCCTTCTATTCGGAGAAAACCCATCTCGAAATTTTCCCCAATTTTAGGTTCTGCTTCTTCTTGTACGTGTTTTCCACCCGCTGAAGTAGAGATGGGTGGGGGAGGAGGTTACTTTTATTTGTTTGGTTAATTAGGGTGTAAATTAATTGTTTTTTTGGAGTTATGACATGTGTCCCGGTCTTATTGGTGCGTGATATCACATATATTTTATAAAAGTGGTTAACAAAAAAATAACGTCTCTTGGATACACTCTAAAAAGGTTGAGTGTGTAAAATAATTTTTATCATAAAAAGTGTGTAATAGAGATTTGATTCATAGTTCAGACATTAACTTATGTATTTTAGCACTTATAATTAAAGAATTTTATTATGCATAATTCTGTTATTCTAATTTTCTTTTCTTAACGAGAGACACCATAATTTTTGGTCACTAAAGTCGAGGACACTTTCTAAGTACAGAAAAAGAGGAAAGATAGGGACGTCAAACTTCCGAACGAATGTCACTTATAGAAATTTGAAACATGAATGCATTACACACTGTGACAAAGATAACCATCCAACTAATAGCTTGTTGGGTCTAAGTTAGAAAAATAAATTTATTTTAAGAAATATTTTTTCTTATAAGTATTTTTTATAAAAGTATTTTCGGTAAAAAGTAATTTGTGTTTGACTAATTAATTTAAAAAATATTTTTGAGCAACATTTAATATTTATTCATGCTTATAGAAATTGTTTCTAAGTGTATTTTTCTCAAAAAATATTTTTAAAGAAAAATTACTTTTTTCTGTTTCTCTTCAAATATACTTTTTTTCTTCTAAAAACTTGATCAAACACTTCAATTTTGAAAAAAAAAAAACACTTCTAAAATTAGGGAAACTAGGTCAAACAAGCTATAAACCTCCTTATCTGACCATACGTTCGATAAAGACAAACTGTTTGCAACTTTTCACTTTGATCTCCATAGGAGACTAAAGAGTTTCGTCATGTTTTCCATATAAGTTTGAAAATTTTGAATGTCTCTGTCCAATTGAACCTACTGGCAGGGTGGCAAAAGTAAAAATTTTATGGTCCAATACTCCAACTCAATGATATTAGTCAGATATAATTAAGAATATAAACTTTACAACACATTTTAATAAAATAGACCCCCTCAACATAAAAAAAAAAAAAAGCATTTCATAACAATTCGGAGTCCACTCAAGTTTCAAACTGGCCAAATAGTGGGGATAGACTGGTAACATTAATGGAGTTTTTTATTTTAATTCAGGGAGGTAGTGGTTGGACACTTTTGATTAGCACGAATTGTTGTATTGAGAAGGACTCTAATATGGTTTAGCTCAAAGTGCTTTCCAATCTGGCCTAAACGCCCTAAACCGACGAGCTGACAATAAGTGTACTACTACTTTTTGTTGGTATTAACTATTAAGCTAAACTCTTTTTTTAGGGTTAATTACCTTCTATTAAGTCATTTTGGCCAAGCTGCAAAAATCAGTTTAATTTTAGAAGTGTTTTTTCTTAAAAGTATTTTTGGTGAGAATCAGTTTGTGTTTGACAAATTAATTTGAAAAATACTTCTGAGCTGCAATTAATGTTTGGCCAAACTTTTAAAAACTGTTTCTAAATATATTTTTCTCAAAAATACTTTTGGAGAAAACTATTTTTTTTAGGCTAAATGATTGATTGAAGTGGGTCAGCTGTGCGCGAATACCTGCAAATGGCAACTAATACTCATCAAATAATACGATGTTTGTCTCAATAAATAACTGCTCTACCATTCTGCAGTCATTATCTTGCAATTGTCCATAGCACGTGGTACCGTAGGTCCTTCTTAAATTTGCTAGTTGACATCCAATTACTACGCATTTTGCCAACTTTAATTATCACACGTATTTCATAATCCTTCTAATTTTTCATGTCCCAAGTTTCTATGTTTTATTGAAGTTTATCTTTAAATTCGTAAGAAATCGTATTATGCACATGGAATTGGCACGGTTCGCATGTTTCTTTATTTTATATGATAAAGGACTTAAATGGATTCCTTAGAAGACCTCCAATAAAGTCATACAAAAACATATGCACATGAAAAGAATCGTATTTAATAACATTCTTTAGATGCATTTAAATACAAATCGTCGACAAATTTGACACTAACTTTACTCGAATAATGCTTATGCAATGCTCAACATTTCATCAATAACTCTTTAATGAAAAACAGTATTTAACGTTGTTACAGCCTCTATTGCATGAAAAAAAATATATCAAACACATATATCATGATTAATTTACGAAGGAAGTTACAAAATCAGCTCCAAACGGTATAAATGAAGCAAACCAACCAAACTTTCTTCCTGCAATATCGTATATACATTTTTACTATTTTCTTGTTCGTCATCAAATTAAAATGCTATTAGTGCGTATTACTACTTTATTTTCGTTATTTGTTTTGTTAATCAAAAGATACAATAACGTTACACTATAATTTTTAACGTGTTCTGATAACTTATTTTTTCTTTTGGCGGCTTTGTTGACAAATAAATCGTTATATATGTTTACCCGTAAAATGATATAGTTGAATTTATACGTGATTTATAGACAAGTGAATCGATTTGGTCCTACAATAATAAATAAATTAGACAAGAATATAATACTTAGCATTAAAATCGAGATAAGACAGTAGAAATCTGATTCAGGGAGCAGAGCTTCCGGAGGCAGTAATGACAATGTAAAAAAAGCAAGAAAATAAAATATTATTAAGCTTTTAACAGAGTACAGTGTATGCTTGTCAGAAAATTCGTATCCCTTACAATGGGTGTAGAGTTCACTATCTATAGTTGCATCTAGGGAACAAGGGCGTAGGATCAATCCCTTCTTTAATGACAATTATTAGGGCCATTGAAGAATGTGTACCAGTAGGCAGTGTATGTCATATTCTCTATAATGGACCATGTACTTAATGTTGTAGAATATTCTTCATTAAATGCTATCGCGCGACAGACATTTATTTCACCTTTATGAATACTATTTTCTCCGATAACAAACGAGATCGTTGCCTTCAGACCTGAACATCTTCTATCTTTGACTTCATGTGTCACTGCTCATGTGATCATTTAATATGATCATATTTTACCCTATACAGATAGCCCCCTACTTTCTGGTGGCATAACTTTGTGTCACCAGAAAGTTGGTAAAGATACATTTTTTGGCGGAAAATTCTTTGATCCCCTCTGAAAAGTTTCTGACGGTTGATTAGACGCACATCTCTCTACATATAATGCCCTGAACACGCGTTATCCCACGATTCAGCATCAATTTTGCCGGTTATCGAGGTAATTATGGTTACAATTTTAGTCGCATATTCCTTTACTTATACACATCAAACTTCTCCATTTACACTTTATAACTTTCCAAACTTTCTCAATTCGTAATTGTCTTCAACTTTCTCTAATCTTCTTCTTTATAAAAAAAACCCTTTTCTCCCTTCTGATAACAATGGCCTTTTATTCCAGAAATTTCAGTTCCTCAAAGAAAAAACGTAAAGTTGATGATGCTGCTCCACATACGGTGAGCACCATCATTCTAAGGAATCTTGTCACAACAAAGGACTTCGAAGAGAAGTATCCTTTCGCTAACCCCCGCGCGTGGACTGTTGGTGTGTACCCTTCTTTTATCTGTCCTTCCAGCATTCCTACTATGAAGGAAGACTGCGATTGCCATGATTTAAACATCATTGGTCCTGACCTGGCAGAGTGGATAACCTTACCCAAGAAGGGTTTCACGTATTTTTATACGTATCCCTTCACTTCGGGACCGTTGTCTTTGAGCGGGAGCTTCACTCTGTTATCGTGGAGTTCTGCATCCATTACCAGGTATGCCTGGCACAAATATCTGTGTGGAAGACAATTGCTTGTCTTTGGCATCTATGCCATCGTACAGGAGAGGAGCTATCCGTAGCTCGATTAATGAACAATTATTCCCCCAAGATTTTTCGCGGGGGACAAATTTTAGTAAACGTGGCCATCATGCTTTGTTAACCAGCATGGATGATGACAACAATCGTGGGTGGATGGAACAGCTCGTTGTTGTTGCCACTAGGGACATTATTCCGGCCACGACTCCATCCTTCTCGAAATTATGCAACTGTACTCGTAAGTTCATCGATTGTATTTTCTTCTAGTTAAAGATCCCCCTGTGTTATTACCGACCCTTTGTCTTTCACTTATTTCAGCAACTCGGTGGACACCATCTAGAGTTGAAGGTTTGAACCAGTGGGGTTCAGAAAATTTTGGATCTCTCCACGCCCGAGACCCGCACGTGAAAAGAACTGCCCTTACATATGTGTGGAAGGCAAAAAATCATGATAAGTAAAACTCATCTTGTTTTTACCTTTCGTATAGGAAAATTGATTAACCCTTCTCTCCTATTGAATTCAGGTCTACCCCAGGGCTCAATTGTCGTCCCCGAGGAGGACATTTTGGTTGATCCTGTTGATGCAACGAGGCTGCTGCAGGAGGCTTTCACCCGAACAGGTGTCTCTGAGACTTCTTCTGGTGGAAGTGCTTCTTCTCGGAGTCCCCGGTCATACAACAAGCAACAATAAAGGAGACGTTCCTTCACGGCCGGGGAAATAATAAAAAGTCAAAAAGTTTTGCGCACGACTTGTCTTCGGATATTGTGGTGATGAGCACCACGCCCGAGCCGGCCATAGACACCATGGTAATCAACGATGATGGAGGAGTCAGTGATGAGGGGGATTCTCTACATAGAAGATGACGACCTTCACCAGCTCAACAGAATGCTCAATCTGTTGAGCTAGTTACACAAACCGAAGACGGTGCCTCAACACTCTGAGGAGTATGATATAGTGGAAAATGCTAACTCTCGCTTTTGAATCCCAGTCGTTGTGCCCGGTACCGTGAGGCTGAGTACCGGGTCCCTTTCATCTTCGGTTGATGAGTAACCAACAACCAGCACTTCATTTTCCATAGCTACTTCTCAACCTACAACGCCATCAACTTCATCTCATTCTTCACTAACTCTACCTTCGCCACCAGCAACTATTACATCATCTCCATCGACCGTAGTTGCCTGAGAGGAGAATATCCCTCCTTTCCAGTCCCTAGTTCATGGGAATTTTGGGAATAATTATTTTTCCCCCTCTAAAGATCTCCTAAGGAGGAGGAGCGTCACCATATCGGTTTCTATCGTATGCCATCTGCTTTCTCGGATGGTGGAACTTGATAACTATCTATAGCCTCTGGCTTCAGTAAAAGATAGGAATAAAATCCAATCTCTCTGAGAGTGCTTGTGGAACAATGTCGCGCACAACGTAGTAGTGGTACAAATTTGCTTCTTCTGTTGTTTCTTCAATATTTATTTTGGATGGGTTTCAATTTGTACTCCTACTGAGGTTGCTGAATTGGAGGCTCGGTTACAGCAAAGCAAGAAAGAGGTAGTGACCCTTATCCAGGAGACTGCCCAATTAAGGGTACAATTTGAAGAAGCTAGGGCCAAATGGGTTGAAGTCCATAATGTCTTTCTTACTACATTTGATCATGAGGCTGCCTTTGCTGAAAGATTAAGTAATTTGGAGGCAACCTTAAACTCCAAAGCTGAAGAAGTTGCTGCTGCGGAGGAGAAGTATGCCTGGTTGGAAGAGAGGCGCAAGAGAGGTATAGAGCATAACATAGTTTTTCACTCCACCATCCATGTCCTTGATGCTAGCCTTCAAGCCATTAGGCTAGAGAGGAATAATCTTTCGACCGAGATTGACCAACTTAAGGAAGAGCTTCAACGCCGAGTGACTTCCCTCATTGTTGAAAAAATATATTCTATGTATAGTATGACGAGAAAAACCTTGGAAGGGGACAAAATGGGTATCATTGACTTTCATGGATAAATCGGTAAGGCCCGTGAGGTGGAGTCAGTTGCCCGAAGGGGTCTCCCAGTCCAGCCTGATGCTACCGACTCTTCTGGTTTCAGTTCCGAGTTCTTGGGAATTGAAGAAGAACCGGAAGGTGATGATGCTGAAGGCCAAGATATTGAGCTGGCGACAGATCCACCCTATCACGACCCAAAATTCATAAAAGGTTGTGAAGGCGCACACCACTGTCAGGCAAGCCAACACTAAATAGTTAATTAAATTCTCATTTTTGTAACTCTGAGAGGCATAAATTTCTTTCGAGTTCAACTAGTAACAAATAAGCTTTAAGGAGTAATATTAACATTTTCAAATTTCAATACTAAATATCCCATTATCATCCCAGAACACGGTGTCACAAGTGCATGAGCATTTATCATGAAGTAAAATAAAATACAATAACTGTCCGGAATACAAATTTGGACAGAAAGAAAGATTCAAGTACTCTAAAGGAGACTCTGTTGGATGCGGATCATCTCATAATATGTAGCTCACCTAAGTCCCCGTATCAACCACGCCGTTGCTCCCACAAGGCCACTATCCATACATGTACCTGTACATCAAAATGTACAACAAGTGTAGCATGAGTACAAAAACAACGCGTACCCAGTAAGTATCCCGTCTAACCTCGAAGAAGTAGTGACGAGAGGTCGACTCCAACACTTACTAGTAGTCCAATAATATCAGGTATGGTAAAGAAATGAATAAATATGAAGCAGAGTAAATATATGAAACAAATCAGTATAAACTACGTGGTACAATTCCCTTATTTACAATTTACTCAGACCTCAACTAACAAGTTTCCTCTGTAACCGGAGCATATACATAGATACAATGGGTTTCATCAAAGAGGTTGTCGTAATTCAAATGAGGGGAAAACCTTTAGATACGCTAACTTCTAGCCAAATATTACGCACGATTCCATGAGGATAATATATATATAGGAAATGCCGAGGCGTACGACCTGATCCAACATAAAAGTAAACTGTGCACTGCCAGAGGGTCGAATGGCGCGAATCATAGATGTATTTATTAACCTACCGAGGCGAACGACCCGCTCACATGAGAGTGTGTACATAAATCCTACCGAGGCGAATGGCCCGATCCCGTAAGAGTAGTAGAAGGAAATACCCCGCTCGCGAAGCATACATGCGACGCGGTTACACGTAGATTTCTTAAATTATTATAATATTCCTCAATCCTTTCAAAATTACGAAGTTTGAACAAAACCTTTTAAATCTTAAATTCTTAAATTTCAACTCCTCTCAAAACATTTAATAAGCAAACTCAATCTCGCTCCCTCTCAAAACAAGCAATAAACATAAATCATGAGCAATATCAACAAGGCATGATGTAAGCCTAAAATTACCCGAACATAGAAATAGCTAGTAGCTACGTACGAACTCTCGTCACCTCGTGCATACGTATCCCCCACAAATAGAAGCACATGATAACTTAGTCCACCTATGGGGTTAATTCCCTCTTACAAGGTTAGAAAGGAGACTTACCTCGCTCTAAAGTTCCATAACCGGCTTCCAAGCCCTTCCGACAACTCAAATCGATGCTCAATGCTCCAAAACTAGTAAATAAATGTGAAAATCCATGAATATATACTCTAATACTTCTTATAATCCAATTTATAATAAACTCCAATTCCGTTCTAAAAGTCGATAAAAATCACCCTCGGGCCCACGTGTCCGGATTCCGGAAATTTTCGAAAGTAACTTTACCCATAAACTCAAGAACTCAAATATATAATTTACTATCAATTTCATGTCCAAAATCGTGGTCAAAATCCAAGAATACCAATTTCTAGGTTTTTTCTTCAAAATCCCAAATTTCTACCAGTTTTCATGCTTGAATTCACAATAAAACTATGTATTTAACTTAAAGAAGTGGGATTAACTTACCTCATGTTTGATGATGAAATCCCCCTCTTCAAAGGCTCCAAAATCGCCCAACCAAGGTGAAAAATGTGAGGAAAATGAGCCCAAACTCGTTTTTATAAAACACATGCCTAGCCCGACCACTTGCACCTGCGGTTCCGCAGGTGCGGACAATATGCAGCTTCTGCGGTCCAGGGCTCCTGCCCATTCTCCGCTTCTACGCCTTCTCTTACGCAGGTGCGGTATCTCTTCTGCAGCGAGATGACCGCATCTGCGGTCCCTGCACTCCCAAGCCAAAATCTCATATGCGACCCTCATAGCCGCTTCTGCGGCTCCGCACCTACGACCAAAACCTCGCAAGTGCTGTTACACCATATGACAACAGCCCTCAGCCTTTCTTCCAAGTCTAACTCGATCCGTTAACCACCCGGAATCCACCCGGGGGCCCCGTCCCATCACACCAACCAGTTCCAAAACATCATGCGACCTGCTCGAGGGCTCAAATCACATCAAACAACGCTAATACCACGAATCTCACTCCAATTCAAGCTTTATGAACTTTAGGACTTTAAACTTCCTCATTCGATGTTGAAACCTATCAAATCACGCCTGATTGACCTCAAATTTTGCACACAAGTCACATTTGACATTACAGACCTACTCCAACTTCCAGAATCGGATTCTGATCCTGATATCAAGGAGTCCACTTCCGGTCCAACCTCTCGAAAACCTTCAAATTTCTAAATTTCGCCAAACGACTCCAAAATGACCTACGGACATCCGAATCCACTTCCGAACGCGCTCCCAATACCAGAACTACCATACGGAGCTATTCCTAGACTCGGAATCCCAAACGAACAACAATAACATTGAAATTCACTTTAACCCAAATTTATGAAATTCTTCCAAAAATGCTAACTTCCACAATAGGCGCCAAAACGCTCCCGGATCATCCAAAACCCGATCCGAACATATGTCCAAGTCCAAAATCATCATATGAACTTGTTGGGACCTTCAAATCCCGACTCCGAGGTCGTTTACTCAAAAATCACCCTTTAGTCAATTCCTCCAATTAAAGCTTCCAAAATGAGAATTTTCTTTCCAAATCAACTTCGAAACTCCCGGGATTCAATTCCGGCCGTGCATACAAGTCATAAAGCCTGAAATAAAGATGCCCATGGCCCCAAACCGCCAAAGAACGTGATAGAGCTCAAAATGACCGATCGCGTCGTTACATACCCACTTATCCTAGGTGCAAATATTTCTCTTCCTCCGGGTTACAGAGATGCAATAGCTAAGTTTTTGCTTTCTTTTCTTTCCCATATCGTTGTAATTGTGCTGTTTGACACATTTACTGTGAATAGAAGAATCTTCTCGTTTTAGTATCGTGCAAGTTTATCTCTTTGCGTACTTTTTGTTTAAGTATTGCGCAAGTTTTCCTTTCTATGTACTTTTTGTTTAAGTATTCTCATAAGTTTTCTGCACCGAGATATGCGAGGCTTCGGGTGTATTTTTTCTCGGTAGTATTTTAATTCCGGGCATAAGTTATTCCGAAATCAACCCTTTAACGTGAGGGTTTCATAAGAGAAGGCTCTCTTTATGTTTACAATGTTCTTAAAGAGGACGTCTCTTGTTTATTACGGCACTAACATTTGAAGTACTTGTTAACTTTCAAATGATAAATTTATTTCATCGGTATGACAAGAAACAAGATAAAAATATGCATTACTTGTGGCTAACTTGTACAACGTGTTTCAAAAGTACATAAGCATTCGTTGTGCTAAAAAGAAATTGCCATTACTTGTGGCTAACTTGTACACCTTGTTTCTACAGGGCTAGTTGTATAGTTCCCGGTCCCGATGATACAACTTTATTTTCAGGTTTTGTGTTCTCGGTCGACGTGGAAGTCATTGTTGTCGTATCCTCACATTATCCCCCCAATGCTTGAATGCAAAGAATGCAAATTTGAACACTGAAAGTTTTGCATCTTTGAGTAATCCACTAGTGAATGCTTAGATAATCTTTAGTCCAATAGCAAACTTCACTTCCTCTTAGGAATTTATGCTATCGATCCAAACGTTATCTAACAATCCCCCAGTGGCTTGAACTTGTGAACAATTGGGTAATAATTGCTTGACAGCAAGCATTACTTCCCGGTAGGAAACCTGCTACCGAGCAAAAGATTACCTAACCGCTCTGTAGTGGCTCATTGCTTGCATGCCTTGTCATTTAAAGGTCTTGATTCTTTTGCTGAAGCTTCCTTCATAGTATACTTTCCGTAGCTGCCTCGTTAAAAACCTTGCCAGAAAAATCCAATTAAGACAAAAACTGGACGAAGGGAAAAAGAGTGTGGCACATACTTTCAGTATAGGATAGGCTCATCAGCAATAATATCTTTTGAGGTGTACCACATTCGAGTTGCTCATCAACTTTATTCCGTCTTATTTTCCAATTCGTATGACCTTTTTCCAGTGACAACTGAAACCTGGTAAGGGCCTTCCCGTGTTGGACCCAACTTCCTGCATTGAGCGCTCGGGGTGTTCTGATTTCCTTTCCTCAAAATCAAGTCCCCTACTTTGAAATAACGGAGGCTGGATATTCTATTGTAATATCTTTTCATTCTCTACTTTTGGGCTGCCATCCTTATATGTGCCAAGTCCTTTTGTTCATTAAGCATCTCTAATTTGACCAACACTGCTTCATTGTTTGTTTCGTCATCCGCCCGAAAATATCTCAGGGTAGATTCTTCTACTTTCACCGGATCAAGGCTTCTGCTCCGTACACAAGAGAGAAAGGAGTTTCCCTCGTGCTTGATTTGGTCGTTATTTGGTACGCCCATAGTACTCTTGGCAGCTCTTCGAGCCATTTGCCTTTGGCTGCTTCCAATCTCTTTTTGAGATTTTGGATAATCACTTTGTTTGTTGATTTTTCTTGACCGTTTGCGCTCGGGTGATATGGTGATGATAAGATTCTTTTGATTTTTAAGTCTCTGGGGAGTTTTGTGACTTTTGCACCTATAAACTGTGGCCCGTTGTTGCAGGCTATCTCTTTTGGTATCCCGAATTTGCAAATTATATTCTACCATAAGAAAGCTACCACTTCACGTTCGCCGATTTTCTAATAAGGACCTGCTTTAACCCACTTAGAAAAATAATCAGTTAAAATCAAAAGAAATCTTACCTTGCCGGGGGTCGACGGCAGCGGACCTACTATATCCATTTCACACTTCATGATTGGCCATGGCGACAAAACTGAGTGTAGTGTCTCGCCAGTTGATGTACCAACGATGCGTAGCGTTGACATTTATCGCATTTTTGAACATAAGCCTTGGCGTCTTGTTCAATCTGAGGCCAGTTTTATCGCGCCCTAATTAATTTTAACACTAAGGAATTCGTGCATGAGTGATTTCCACAAATCCCTTCATGGACTTATTGCATGACATAGTTAGCTTCGGAAGCTCCCAAACATCGGGCCAACGTGCCTTGAAAAGATCTTCTATACAATTGTCCTCCCTTGAAGTTGTATCGAACTGCTTTAGTATGCAACGCCCGAGATGCCGTAGGATATTCTGGAAATTTTCCGTGCTAGAGATAGTCAATGATCATAGTTCCCTAGTCCCAGACCAATTTGGTCGCATTTACCTCGTAATAGCTATCCGTGTCCAATATCGATTGCATAAGTTGTATGACCGTGCCGGAGTCCGATCATTCATTTTCGTGGATGATACAAGATTGGCTAGTGCATCTTCTTCCGTATTCTCTTCCCTCGGGATGAGCGTAATTGACCATTCCCTTAATCGTGCGAACAGAGCCTGGACTTTCACTATATATTGTTGCATGTGTTCCTATTTGGCTTCGAAGACCCCATAGACCTGATTTACTACCAATTCAGAGTCACATTTGATTTCTATGACATCCTAGTCCAGTCCCCAGTCCAGCTCGAGTCCTGCAACCAAAGCATCATACTCTGCTTCATTGTTAGTCAGAGGAATAGTTCTTATGACCTGCCTTAGGGTTTCTCCCGAGGGCGTGGTTAGCATATGCCGAGCCCGGACCCCTTCACATTGAAAGCTCCGTCCGTGAAAAAGGTCCAAACTCCTGATGTCGATTCTGACACCACCACTGCTTCTTTGGTAGCCAAAGGTAACAACCCCGGACTAAAATCGACCAAAATTTGTGACTTCATTGCCGTCCTAGATTTATATTCTATGTCAAATTCACTCATTTCGACTTCCCACTTGGCCAGCCTACCCGAGAGTTCAGGTTTATGAAAAATATTTCGCAGGAGAAAAGTGGTCACCACGGCTATCAGATGACATTAGAAATAAGGCCTAAGCTTTCGAGCGGCGATTACGAGGGCTAAGGCCGATTTTTCCAGATGTGGGTAGCGAGTTTCCACTCCCGTTAAAATTTTATTAACATAGTAGATATGAGATTTCATACCTTCATCCTCACGGACTAAAACAGTACTTACCGCTACCTCCGAGACTGCTAAGTAGATCAATATTTGTTCTCCTTCCTCCAGTTTTGACAATAATGGAGGCTTTGACAAATACCTTTTCAAATCCTTCAAAGCCTGGTGACATTCCGGAGTCCATTCGAAGTTGTTCTTCTTTTTTAGTAGTGAAAATAAATGATGGCATTTCTTCGAAGACCAGGAAATGAACCTGCTCAAAGCGGTCAGTCTCCCTATCAATCTTTGAACCTCTTTCACGCTTGATAGATGGTACGGGATGTCTTCGATGGCTTTAATATTATCAGGGTTAACCTCAATCCCCTTTTGAGACACCAGGAATTCCAGGAACTTACCGGAGTTGACCCCGAATGCACACTTCTCGAGGTTAAGCTTCATATTGTGCTTCCTTAAGATGCCAAAGGTTTCTTACAAGTGTTTAAGATGATCACCTGCATTCAAAGACTTAACCATCATTTCATATATGTAAACCTCCATGGTTTTCCCTATTTTTTTCTCAAACATTTTGTTTACGAGCCGCTGATAAGTGGCTCCGGCGTTCTTTAGCCCGAAAGGCATCACATTATAAAATTATGTCCCGAAATTCGTTATGAACGAATTTATTTTCCTGATCCTCCATGTTCATCTTGATTTGGTTGTACTCATAGTAAGCATCAAGGAAACTCATTAAATCGTGCACAGTCGTCGTATCAATCGTTTGATCAATGTTTCGCAATGGGAATGAGTCCTTTGGGCACACCTTATTTAAATCCTTATAGTCTACACACATGCAAAATTTATTATTATTCTTTGGAACTATTAATTCGTTAGCTAGATAGTCAGGATACTTACCTCTTATATTGAATCGATATCAAACAAACGAGTTACCTCTTCTTTGACAAATTTTATTCTGACCTCGGCGATAGGGCATTTTTTCTGCGTTACCGGAGGGATGTTAGGATCCAAACTTAGTTTGTGTACGGCCACTTCGGGAGGGATACCTGTCATATCTGCATGCGACCATGCAAAAGAATCAACATTAAATTTAAGGAATTCGATGAATCCAAAGACTGAGCTCGGGGTTCAGTCTTGTCCCCAAGTGAAACTTCCTTTCCAAGAACTTTTTGAATAATGCGACTTGTTCAAGTTCCTCCGCTGTAGATTTTGTCGTGTACGTTTCTTCTGGTACATGGAAATATCTTGGTACCTGATAAGATTCTGGCGACTATTCCCCCTAATTGACTTCACTCGACTCGGGAGCAGGCGTCGTCTCTTGTGATTGTTATGCTGCATGTTCTTTCCCTTTGCTACTGGATATTGAGATTGCATTCATATTCCTTGCCGCCTATTGATCGCCTCTTATTTGTTTAATCCCCACGGGAGTTGGGAATTTCAGAAATTGATAATTTGTTGATGGCATAACTTTCATCTCGTGTAGCCTTGGTCTCTCCGGGATGATATTGTAGCCCATATCACCATCTACTACTACGAAAAGAGTTGTCTTCAACACTCTATCGGCATTCATGGGTAGCAAGATCTGTCCTCGGGTTGTAACACTCACTAGATTGAACTCGGTCGAAATGATACTTCCGGTCAGCTTGGCTTGCTCCAGCACTCTCCACTGGATAATATTGGTCGAACTTTATAGGTCCACCAAAAGACATTTAATTTTAAAATCTAAGACATTTAAAGAGATTACCAATGCATCATTGTGCGAAAACAATAGTCTATCTACGTCTTCCTCCGTGAAAGTAATGTCGCCCTCAGTGATTTCCCGTAGTCTCTTACTATGGGTGACCGATACCTTCATCATCTTTGCCGCCGAGAAAGTCACACCATTAATTTTGTCCCCCCTGAAAATCATGTTGATCATCAAACATGGTGAATCTTCTCCTACTTTCAAAGGTTCTGCATTATCACGATTGCGGCCATAGTTGTTTTAAGGCCGGTCACTTAAAATTTCTTTGATATTGCCGTTTTTCAGTAATGTCTCTACCTCTTCATGTAGTTGCCGACACTCCCATGTCCGGTGATCGTTGATCCCATGGTATTCACACCAAAATTAGGATCCCTTTGGCTAGGATCAAATCTCATTGGCTTCGGGAACCATGCTTCTTTAATGTTCCTCATAGCCAACACCAGCTCTACTACGCTGACGTTGAAGTTGTATTCGGAAGCCTAGGGTAGGAAGAATCTCGAGAACCCGATGCCTCCTTGTATTGCAGTGACCTGTTATTCCGGTTGCAATCAGCTCTCCTATCAGTAGTGAATCTATCCGCCCACCAAAAACCTCTGTCACGTCCTTCGGCCCATTTATAGGGCAAAATCCCTTGAAGACCGTTGATCCGTGTCGAAATCATCCTTTAATTTCTCTTTATTCTCCTGGTCCCGACCCTTGGTCGACGCAGGAAAATCGAGCTGATCATCCTTAATTCTTATCTTTGACTCGTACCGGTTGTGAACATCCACCCATGTTATTTCTTGGAACTCGTGCAAGCTTTCTTTCAATTTCTGAGAAGCATCAAAACTTTTGGGATTCAACCTTTTAGTAAATGCTTCTGCTCCCCGTTCGTCTGATACGGCCATGAGCAACATCCTTTCTTTCTGAGATTGGATCACGACTCCTGTAATAATTCAGACTCTCCTTGTGCAATCCTGAATATGTCGGCATTTTAAACTTGTACATTTCTAGCTTCGACATAAGCCTTAATGAAAGAATCCACGAGCATCTCGAAGGAATTTATAGAATGCTCGGGCAAGAGTGAATACCATGCCAGGGCCCCCTTCGTGAGGGTCTTACCAAATTTCTTCAATAAGACTGACTCAATCTCGTGTGGAGCCAAATCGTTTCTCTTCATCGCCGTTGTATAGGTGGTTATATGCTCCCGAGGATCTGAAGTCCCATCATACTTTAGCACATCTGGCATTTTAAACTCTTCGGGATCAATTCCGGTGTCGCGCTTTGTTTGAATAGCAATTTGGTGTACTTCTTTGAGTCCGGTACTTTCAGCACTGGTGGTGCACCCGGAATCTGATCCATTCGGGCGTTTATTTCCCTCATAAAATGCATGAGTTCGGTTTTAAAGGGATCATTTTTGTTGTTATTACTAGATCTGCTAACGTTCCTCCCGGCTCTGTCAAGGCTGTCTTCGTCCCTCGGGGTGTTATTATCGACCCTCTACACTGTTAGATTTGGGGGAGGAACTGGACCTTGTCCATTCGCGTTGTTGGAAGCATTGACAACGCCTGACTTAATTTCGTCATGACCTGATCCTGCAGTGAGAGATCTCCCATAATGGCCTTTTGCTACTCCCTCAGGATCCTTACTATTTTAACGACATGCTCGTCTTCAGCATCATCAGGAGTTGCCTCTCGAACATATCATGGATAGTTCCCTCCACGAAACGGTGTGGCCTCAGCACCCTCATTGCAGGTATCACAGATGGAATCTTCGTGTTGAGGCTGATTTTCCTGGGCCTCAACGTTATGTGCGGTGTTAACATCGTTATCTGCCATTTTTTCTAAGAACAAAGAATCAAACAGGTTAGAAATAGATGCAGGGATCAACTCAATTACACAACTGTCTAAGCCCCACGATGGGCGCCAAACTGTTTACCCACAAAAGGATACATTTGAATTTATACATGGTTTATAGATAAGTGAATCGGTTTGATCCTATAATAATAAATAAATTAAAGAAGAATATAATACTTAGCATTGAAATCAAGATAAGATAGTAGAAATCTTGATTCCAAGAGCAGTTTTTCCGGAGGCAGTAATGACCATGTAAATAAGGAAGAAAGTAAAATGTTATTAAGCTTTTAACAGAGTATAGGGTATCTCAGAAAATTCGTGTCCCTTACAATGGTTGTAGAGTTCACTATTTATAGTTGCACCTAGGGAACAAGGTCCTAGATCATGCCCTTCTTTAATGATAATTATGAGAGCCATTAAAGAATGTGTAACGGTATGCAGCGAATGTCATATTCTCTGTAACGGACCTTGTATTTAATGCTGTAAAATATTTTTCATTAAATATTACCGGGTGACAGACATTTATTTTACATTTATAAATACCATTCTCTCAGATAACAAACGAGATTTTTGCCTTTCGAACTTGACCGTCTTCTGTTTTTGACTCCATTTATGACTTTCTTATATGATCATTTAATATGAACATACTTTAACCTATGCAACGTGTGCTCAATAAACAACGAAAAGTAGAATAACGAAATTCTTATCTTTGTTTCTATTAAAAGCCCATCGCATTTTTAATAACTATATTCTTGAGTTAGGTATAGGTTAATTAGTAGGCGGCTATTGGTGGAAGCATGCCATTTAACTAATGCATTTTCTTTATTATTTATGGTTAACAAATTAAAGGACGTGGACAACTTGCAATCTGAGTGGAAAGACCTGTTAGCAATGCTAACTTTGGCGTTTATCAAGTTGATTAATGGAGAAATATTTGCAACCCATAGGTTAGAACACAAAATAAAGAGAAAAGGTGCAACTAACACAACTATACACACTTGTGACCAATATTTGTAAAGAACAGCATTGTAATTGTAAATACATTCCTTTTTTTCTTTAAAGTAATGCTATGCATATGGGTTCCTTGGAAGTTAAAGTATTACCACTGATTAAATTTAAACCTTCTTATCAATCAGGATGGTAATGAAGTGGTAAGTACTCTTTTATCCATAATTAAAATTTTAGGTTCGAGCCCTGAGTATGAAGTCGTCTTTATTAGGAAACACTTCACCTTCAATGCATGGAATTTCCCGACGCGAATCCAAATTTAGCCAGCAAAAAAACCAAAAAAGAAAAAAGAAAAAAAACTAAACTCCGTTGCACATTATACATGCAAGTTGTTACCAAGTGCTATGAGAATGTTAAAGACTTAGGACCGGTTTGACCATAGATTTTGCCAAAATAAACTTGGATTTTATTTGGCAAACACATGTTTGACCATAAATTTTGCTTATATTTTGGCAAAATTCCATATCCCAAAACCATAATCCCTCATAATACATATATTTTTTCAAAATAAATTTGAAAAATATATTTTGAAAACATATGTCCAAACACATTTTCATCTTCATGCCAAACTTCACCCGAAACAAATTTTGTAAAATAAATTTGAGAATGTATGACCAAATGCTAGATTAAACTGCCTAGCTCCTATACAAGTTAGAATGCAGCAAGTTCAAACATGCATAACGTAGATGTCTAGTTCCTAACTCCAACATACTCTAATTATTTTTCTTTTGTCCATATCATAATTTCTCCATCATCAACATTCTTTCCCTTTTTCTTTGGTACTCACCACAAAATTAGACCTTTTTCTTTATATGAAACAAAGTATTCTTCTTTCAACAAGTCAAGCTGCTATCTACTGATATCACTTTAATGCATAATTTGATTTGAAAAAAAAAAACTAACATCTAATTATGTCTTTTAGTTTGCAAATTAAATTTAATATTTAGATAGTGAGTAGCATCCGTGCAAATTAATTTAAATACTTACTGTATATAATTTATTGAAGGACGGAGCAAGATACTCATTACTGTACCTTTTTCTGCATTAATTATTCTAATTTTATGGAATGTCCCCAAAAGGGATAGATGCTCAATACTTGCATACTCGGTTTGAATCAAAAACAAAAAGTTAGGATAAAAACGAACTTCTGTCCAAAGTTTTGGACTAAAATTAGTGAAATTGCCAGCTAAATAAATTGTACTTTAATAAAATTTGAAGGTGTCGGTGGGAATAATGAGTACCCTCAATAATGACGAACGCTTATCTCAATTGACTAATGGGCCCCCATTTTCATCCTCTGGCCCAGCCCGGATCCACCTCCCACTTCACTACACGTCATATCTTGTAGCGTGTATCCCACTTGCCGATTTGTCCCTTTTGCCTCAGTCGGAAACAAGCGCAACGATCAAAAAAGTTATCAGTGCTTCCGTAACTAAGGAGTTAGCAGTAAAAAATAAAGCAGAAGTTTAGCCAATCGATAAAAAGAGAACAGACTCTGCCCACCGAAAAAGCAAAATTACGAAAAAGGGAATATTCCAGGCACAGCGGTCTATGGTGATTATCATTACCGATAAAAATAACGGTGCTTTTTCAATGCTAATCATTGCGTTGCTTTCATTTTGAATTCAATTTTGGGGGAAGAGGAGAGGGTGATATTGTTAGGGTTTTGAATTCGGAAGGATGACGGAGGTAGTCGTCCACATATATGATGTGACGAATAGTGGCTCCGATAAGACCAACAATACAATTGTTCAGATCAACAAGTTTTTCAAAGACGGCATCGGTCTTGGTGGCATCTTCCATAGCGCCGTCCAGGTTCACTTCTTTTACTTTTTACCCAATTTGTTGTTCTCAGTTGGTGAATTGGATCTAGGGTTTAGTACTGGAAATGCTGCATTAGGATTTCTGTTATTGTTCCGTCTTGAGTTGCTGGATACTGAAATTCACTTATTTTTATTGTGTTAAATTATATGTTTGATGCCTTTGGAATATTTTATAATAGGGGATCTGGTGGAATGTGTTCATGGTATATTCTCAAACATCTCTCTTTCTTCTTTTGGGTCAATTAACATTTCCATAGAGCAGCAAAAAGAGAAGAAGTAGAAACAACGAAAAAGCATTTAGCACATAAGGAACTTTCTTTTTGTGGGTGTGATACAGCAAATTGGTAAATCTGACAAAACATTCTAGTGAGGACAAGATTTTTTTTAGAACTATCAATTTACTTTTTGATGTGCAAAATAACAAGTTCCTGTTGTGTTGTTTCTCTTTCTTTTCTTTTTGCTTCTCCTTTGACACAAAACTAGTTTACATAGTGGACCATTTTGCTTTGTGGTTTCTGGTACGTAAGATACTAGTAAGCATTTTTGTTAATCTTCTATCTCCCATCGGCTATGACTTTAAGCTGAAATTCTTTTTGAATGTTTGGTTTTGTCTATATAATATTGAGCCTGGAGGACTTGATTATAAAACAAATCCTCAGGTTTTGAGTTCATGGTAGATGTCAACAGTTGTAACAACATATCATCTAAAATTACTAAAGCGGAATTCAGGTTTGATGAATATGACTTACCGGTCTTTCAATTGTCGTCTTTGAAATTTGTTAATACTTGAAAGGTGTTCAGTTCCCAAGGGGTGGCCTAGTGATTGAGGCCAGAGGCATGAGGATAATAGTTCTAATACTAGCTATAACACTTGATGTGAGTCCATCTATCCCACCTTGGTGGGCAGAATCTATGTTGCGCGGACTCTCCAAAATATAGTCGCACCCGTGTCGGATCCTTCAAAAATGCACTACTTTTGGAGCATCCGACACGTATCCGGCCACATTTTCGGAGAGTCCGAGCAACATAGGGGCAGAATTACCTTTCACTATCGACTAGAAATGAAATTGGCTAGTAACACAAACATAATCATTTCCTTTTCACCATTGGGCATCTATAAATTTATATATTCTTGAAAATCTTAGCTTTCTATTTTTTCTGCTGCAAGCTTAACTAATCAATTCTCACGTAACGTCTTTTCAAAGATACAAGTTTTTATTTTCCTTCAATCAGACTTGAAGGGAAAGAGTTCCCAACTTGAACATTGTAAAAATTTTCTCCAAATTTTCAAGCAATATATGTGGTATCAGCGTTGGTGGTAATCTCTAATCTGCATGCGATCATGTCCACCTGCCACTTCCGTAATTGGGGTTATAAATGTATTAATTATCTTATGATCCTTGCAGATTACCCTAAAGTGACTGAGTGGCGTTGTTGCTTCCCATAAATCAATATCTGATATCATTTATCTAACTTTAGAAGACTAGGGACCATCATTTAATGACTTAAAATGCAAAAATATTGGTTATTCTTCGACTATATACATTGAAAGAACTGATTATCAATTTAAAAATTTAAGACTAATGAAAACTGATTTTTTGCATCTTGAATAAGATGTCAAAACTGTTTATCCTTTTTAAAAGCTTCACAATTTGTCTGACCTAGCATTTTATTTCTGATAACTGACGTATGCAAAGTTGTAAGCACGATGTCCTGTTTCTAATTCTTCCTATTATCAGGATATGTTGGTTCCTACTCGCAAAAATGTTGTTTTGTCTCATCTTATTCTTGTGTATTGTCCCTTTAAGCTCATCAGATGGTGTCTTTAGTTGTTCTCTAACTTTTAGCTGAACTTTTGTCTCTTGTCAGTCAAATGAGCTTTTTTTGTAAAATGTTGCTCTGGCTATACTGTCTATAGCTCCACCTTGTGTTTTTATCCTTTTGAGCTTGTCTTAATAAATGTGAGATGTGGTGTATATTTTACAGGTTTCTGGAGATGACGAGTGGTCATTCGGGTTCTGTGAGCAAGGTACTGGAGTTTTTAGTTGTCCTGCTGGGAAAAATCCAATGTATACATACCGTGAATGCATTGTACTTGGAACCACAAACCACTCAATTTTCAAAGTGAACCAGATACTGAGAGAGCTTAGTAGAGAGTGGCCCGGACACTCGTATCATTTATTGGCAAAGAACTGCAATCACTTTTGTGATGAGTTTTGTGAAAGACTTGGTGTTCAAAAGCTTCCTGGTAATCTTTTTCTCCCTCCCTCTGTTTTCCCTTGCCTGTTGATCTCTGTTTGTGCTATCCATTTCCTCTACAAACCCTTAGTAGTGAGCTTGAAATTAATGTACGGACACAACTTTTGTGTCTGGAGTACTCAAATTATTATGTATTTGCTATTTCATCACTTTCAATTGGGTGATGTCTGTACACCAGTGAGATGTTTTACTTTGAAGACAGTCTTGGTTGCCAATTCTCCTCATAATTATTGAAGCTCATGGAAACCACCTTTTCTCGGCTTTTGACATTTTAGTGAATATTATTTGTTTCATTCCAAGTTCAGTTTCTTTTATTTTTCTTTGATCAGGCAATTCCTTGTTTCCTAGTTTGGCTTCTATGAATAAATTGACTAATGAATATTCAAGCTTAGAAACAAGGTGCAGAAACATGATGGAAACGCTGTCCTTAGGTTGCCAAGAACATTATCCATGGTTATTGATATAATAACTTTAGAAGTTTGATTTAAATGTTGGACCCCTAAAATGGGGAGCAGGGAATTTTCATTGAAGTGTTCAGTAAGCAAAATATTTCCTTACCAGTAACTGACACTCAATTATTTGCCCACATCCTATGCATCAGTCAAATTACATAAACTCATATGTTTTAAAACATGTATTGGTGATGCCTTCCCTTCAAAACATCTCTGGTCCCTCTCCTTCCAAATAGTTCAAATTCCATAAAACACATGCTGGAGTGGTTGTGAACTCTTTGTTCCCTTTACAGCATTAAAGTGTTTAAGCGCATGATTCTTGTTAAAGAAAAGTGTTTAAGTGCATGATATATTTTGCTGGTCTGCTGTGTAATTCATGCTAGCAAGAAGCTTTTGTTTAATGTCTTTTCTTAAAAAATCCGTCTAATATTCTTCTCCAAAACGTAGAAGGTCTTAGGTGTTTTTTGTGGGAGGGTGGGGGTTGGTCCCAGGTGTAAGTGTGAGCGGAAGTACCGCCTTGTGTTCTGATTGTTGCTTGTATAGAGGTTCCCATAAGGTGCACCAAAATACAGATCCAAAGAAGATTTGAGATGTCATTTTACCTTACCAATAGAAATAATTATGAAGGTGATGTATTTCATGCAGTAAACTCTTTGTTCCCTTTACAGCATTGAAATATTCTTCCGTAAGGACATGAGTTAACACCCATTGTGTAAGCGGGAACCTTGTAATATAACTTGGCTCCTGGAACTTATTGGTGCCAAGCATATGCTATATGAGTGTTGATTGGCTGTACCTTTTGCGATTGTTATAATGTTTGAATATATCACTTCCAGAAATAGATTTCCACCAAGATACAAGCATGATGATGCTCGAGTCCTAATGCTGATTCAAAAGCAACTTTTCTTAATCATGAGTTTATAACTACCCATGTTTCTCTGTGTGATCTTTTCAATATCACTTGATTCCTGGAGCTTATTGGTACTAGATGTTCACTGCAATATGTTGGTAATTGGGAGGAATTCTGTTTTTGATTCCTATGCTATTTGATATGTCACCTCGAGAAATAAAGTTCCCCCAAATGGAAACACATGGCCAAACTGTCACTGGTGCTTGAGTGCCAATTAAATGCTAATTCAGGCAACCTATTTAACAGACATTTATATATCGTGCAGCATAAATTTTCTGAATCTTCTGTCTATAAATCTCTTCATAGACCATATTCTTATAGCTTCTGTAACAGGTTGGGTAAACAGGTTTGCTCATGCTGGTGATGCTGCCGTTGAGATAGCTGGAACTACTGCCTTTAGGGTGAGATTTCTCTACTTTTGGAAGTGCTTTTCTTTTTCTCTTATGTTATATGTTGTGTGGTTACCAGTCTCCTAGTTCCCATTCTACTTCCCTATATGTGCCCCAATTGTTTGACCCTTCCCCTGAAGGGAAAATTTCTCTCAAAATGTTTATCTTATCTAAGATTACATTACTTTATGACTGTAATCTAGATATTTTTCAACTTAATTTTCACATTCGACCTTAAAATTTTTCTGTCCTTGTGATCTCCTTGTTTAGTTAAGAAGCACCAGAGACAATTTTGTTTTGGTTGTTTAATTTGCTATGTCTTGCTAGTTTAGCACAAAATTTTTTGCTTCAACTTGACTTCTTCCGTCTCTATGTAGCTGAGGCAAGCTAAAACAGAGATTGTTACAGCTAGTAAAGTGGCATATAGGTTCTTTGCGGGAGTTGCTTCCAACAATTCAGTTGCCCCCGATTCTCCTAATTCTAGTCGGGGAACTCCTAGATTTCAAGCTAATTGGTTTAAAAATTTTATCACCACTGGTGCCAAACCATCAAGTAGTTCAGATTTGGAGAGTCGCAATGAAGAGGTGCTACTTCAGCAGCAGCATCATGGCACAGAGACCCCTCTGAGGCAGAGCTCACGGCAGGACAGCTGAAAGAATTCCACCATGCGCTGATCCATGCTGTAGTTCATGTTGTAGTCAGACACGAGGAATATCGGTTCCCCCCACATTCACTGTTATGGTTGACCACTCCTTGTTATTCTCAAGAAAATGCAAGCTTATTGCTACTGATTTGTTGTGGAATTATGTAAATCTTTTTGTTCTTCTGATGCTGCTACTGATTTTACATGTTAGAAATTTGTTATGGGATTATGTAAATTTTTCTGCTCTTTTGTTGATGCTGAATTAAATGTTAGAAGCTGTACGCACAAACAACAACATTATTCTTAATTACCTTGCCTGTTCTTTCTTTATTTTCATTTACATATATGTGATTTCTATGCGGTAAAGTAACTGTTCTGCGACTACATTTACATGGCAGATCTGAGATTTTGGGGGTGGTGTGGGGGGTAGATTCTCTCTATAGCCAAGGTTCCTCAGTGGTACAACCGAGGAGGGCTCGTATAAGTCAGAAACTGAGGATTGCATAAGAAGTCCACTGCCACACAAAAAAATCTAGTCTCTATGAAGTTACGGTCGTGCAGAAAGAGGGGAAGTCAAGTTGTCAGGCTAAAAGATGCTGTATATCTTGGTC
This sequence comes from Nicotiana knightiana, assembly GCA_005239525.1. Classification (NCBI taxonomy): domain Eukaryota; kingdom Viridiplantae; phylum Streptophyta; class Magnoliopsida; order Solanales; family Solanaceae; genus Nicotiana; species Nicotiana knightiana. The sequence continues at coordinate 87,292 of ML437600.1, forward strand.
GTCTCATTTTCATGATAGATTATGCTCACAAAATTAGCCTCCTCCTCATCCAAGAAGAGATACGTCGACAATGTTTGAAATACAAATTCATATAAGCGTTTCTTTGCAATCTGATTCATTATTTCAACTTCTTAAGATAGAAAATTTTGAAGTTTGAAAAATTATTTTGATCAGTATTTCACTTAAAAATACTACTAATAGCTTTCACTCATAAAACTTTATCTTTGTCTTCCACATGAAATTCATATCAAAACGCAATTCAACTCCAAAATATTCCTTTTCAGTTTCAACTTCAAATACTCTTTTTTCAATCTTCAACCAAATATTATTCTTAGTAGCTGTATACATAAACCAATTATGAAATTGAAGGTGAGTTAGGTTGCAGGTCTAAACCACTGAATATATAATACTGCGTAGGACCTCTGCTTTAAGTAAATAGCAGTAAGTGATAGCTCAACATTTTCCAAGCAAGGATTTCGAGATCACAATAAGCAAAAAGATAAATAACTTCTCCCACCATGTTGCTCTCATGAACTCAAGGTGTAATTTAACCTCTCTAAACTTACGCATATAACAGCTCAACAGGTGACAATCAACCAGCAACACTACAGTAAATTTTAAAACACAAGCAACAAAGAGCGTACATATTGCAAACGGATGAGTTCACCTTCAAATATATACATGAGGTTATTCAAACCCATAACAAAAAAATAGTAGTTTGGCACCACCAACTGGATTACAAACTTTTAAGACTTCCAATTATTTCACTCCCTCAACACCTGATTGAAGATATACGAGTCCACTGGAGCATCTTCAGCTATCTGAAGAGATGAGACAGCCTGTGCTGCAAGTAGATCAGGAGAAATTCTTGCAACCTCCCAATTTCCCTCATCAAAATAGTGATACTGAATATCCCTTACACACGGTTCGGATGAGATCATCCAGTCAGAATTTCCCCACTCATTCGACATACATGCATACCCGCTTGCCCCAGAATCCCAGTCTGTTCCTTCAGGTGAATATGTCGTGAAGTCTTGGTGAGGGACTATGGATCGTTGTCCCCCAATGTACAAGTCAAAATTTCTACAAAGATCCCATGCATTCCATCCTTCGTCCTTCTTCAATATAAGCTTACATGAATCATCAGAGTCTTCGTCCACAAGGACCTGAAGAGCAACTGCCTCAGCAATCGCAGCACCCTCTTCATCAAGCCTTTGCTGTTCTTCTTTCTTCTTCTGTTTCTTCTTTTCCAGTTCAGAACGGATGGCAGCCGAAGTAGCCAAGGCTTTCTCTAAGCGCCTCTTCTTTTTCTCAGCCTGTTTAATACGATCCAACTCATCCTTAACTTGCTTCTTCTTGCCTTTTCTAACTGCAGATGCAACTTTAGCACAGTCCATTTTGCCAACTGATTCTCAAACAAACACTTAAGCAAATCTGAGTTTCCCTTTGTTAAGATATCTCTAAAGAAGTATTCATTCTCTGTGTCACTAATTTATTTTCCTTTCCTTTGTGCCCTGTTTTTAATACTATTTCAAAAGACTAAATGCTATCCAATCTAAAGCGTTTACTAAAAGTACACCTACACAAACTCAGGTCTAAAGGAATACCTCATTTTACGAACAATACAGTCCCAGACAGAAACAACAGGAGATTGAAGAAGAGAAGATTGGTAAGCACTCATAGGCCCGTTACTCACCATTCTTCCTAGTTTTCCGCAACCCTGGCATTTACCCATCTGGCAGCAACTAACCAAACTACTAAGCTCACTGAAAACCTAACAAAATGATGTCTATACTTGTCTGCTTGCAACAACTCACATGGCCTTCCCTCCTGCAGAATTTGCACAAACTTAGTACATAAATTCCAGATATTAACAGAACGAACAACTAGAAACACAATCAACAGAATTCATCCTAGACATATGTATATCACGATATATGTATATATATGTATATATGTATAGTGTGTGTGTGTGTATCTCAAAACCACGGATAATATAGAGTACCCATACAGCTTATTAAAGAGACCAGAAAAACAAAAAAAAGTACCCATATTGATGACAAATCTACCACCAAAACAGAGGGAAATTTAAGAGATACAAAAACTCCCACCCCAACAGCAACTAGAAAAATCATCAGCGTCCTCAAACGTCAAAAGAGAACATCAATAATATTCTCTAACCACCGATTAACAACATACAGATTGAATCCTGGACTTTCATATCTCAAACATGAGGTTGTGCTTCGGACATAGTCATATCAGTTATGTCTAAATCTAATCCTATCATCTAAGTTGTTTTATAAACGACAATTTATTCTACACAAGAAGCTGTCATAGTGGGTAAAACTAAACCAACCCCTAATTTAACAAAATTGTGATTCATATAAGATGCCAAAATCAGAAATTGACTTAATCATGCAGAGGCAAAAACTACAAAAATCGATATATCCAATTAAATTCAGTTCATATTCGAACACAACATCAAACGATAGCAACCCATTCGACCCGCATACAAAAACTTCAACTTACAATACAATCAATCACTTTCGCACACTATTTAACATCAGATCGAGCATACCCAGAATCCAAATCAAATAGAAAAACAAAAAATTACAATAAAAATCAAATCTTTTAGATCTAACTGGAACAAAAGCAAGAATTAAAAAAAAACCTGTGAGAGAAAATGGCCAGCGAAAAGCTCTTCCAGCGAAGGCTCAATCAAAAATAGAGAGAGAATAAAGATCTGTAGATCTGATGATAAGAAAAGCAGAGGTGGAATGAGAAATGGGGGCGAAGAAAGAGAGATAAGAGAGACAGAGAGGATAATATAATAAGCAACTGATCACATGAAATTGCCGGTTGGAAGAGACGGGGATGAGTAGGAGAAGCAAGGGTATAATTGTCATTTAAGAGACACGTGGGAGATGAGTAGGGTCATTCTAGAATTTGTCAACTTTCTCATTTTTTTCCCACAACTAGACTATGAGGATTTGTGAAGTTGCTTGTGATGAAGGACACTTGGAATGAACGCAGAGACGAACTCAAAATTTTTACGCGGTAAAATATATTATTTTATTTAATTAATGTCTTTCAAATTTTTTTAGTGTTTAAGGTGATAACGGATTTAAATTAACTAATTTTAAAGTATATACAGAATAGTTACGGGGTCGGTGACCTCTCACCCATACATCTAGGTCTGCCTCTGAATGGACGGCTTGGATTAACTGTTAGTAGGTGGGTGGGACCCTTTAAAGAAGAGAAGTTTGAGCCGGTGAAATTGATTTATTTATTTTTGCTTTTTGCTACTAAAAGGAGTTTGCTTTTGCTTTTACTTCCTAAGGAATTTGCTTTTGTTGTTTTGAAAAAGAAGGAAACAGGAATTGGTTGGAGGAGATAAGGGAATCATCGAAGATTACATGGTTGGAAGTGGACGGGCTGTGATTGGATGAGCTTAGTCACTCTGTCGTCACATGCCAAAGTGCACAAATGAAAAATAGTGAGGGATGATATGATATTTAGTATAAAAGTTGGGGACCGCTAGCTGTAAATGTTGTGCTCAATTGGGTTGGATTTTATCACCTCTTTGGGCCGCTGGTTTCCAAAATGCGAGTTAATAGGTTAAGACGTAAAAATTGTACGGGAGAGCCACTTTGTGCGGTGGTCTTTAAGCTGTATTTGATCCTCAAATTTTTTTGTATTTGTATCTGTTTTTATCTTAAAACAAATCAGAAGTACTACTTTGTCCTCTATCATCAAAGATCTAGAATATTTATACCCCTAAAAGATATCACCAAAATATAGCGCCTCCTCGGATCTTCCACCACCTCCGTTTTTCAGTCCGTGATTTGGATCTACTAATTTATTGGTGTCACTTCCTTTAACTTAATACTAGTTTTAAATTTCATTAATTTGACTGTTTGACTCATGTTTTTGGATTGTAATACATGGTTCCATTGGTAGTGCTTCCTTCCTCTTCTACCCGAAAACTCGCCGGACCGGAAATATTAAAAAGAACTTCAGATTTAGGCATTTAAAGTTCGCCAATAATAGCGCTTACCTTCAGACTCAAATGTCTGAAGTTTATACTTTAGTATCTGAAGTATATACCTAATATGTTTGCCAATCTTAGCCAAATATTTGAAGTTCATAACTATTACCATCCCTAGTGAGATTGATAGTAATCAAAGTAACTCGTAATAATCATAATATGACGTTTCGTTCTGGATATTTCATATACTGTAAAACAAATCAATTCTAATAATCACACGAGGTAGTACAGTAATTTGATGATTCTTTACTATATTAAGTGGTGTAAGTATTTAACTTCATGACCGCGCTGTAAATGGAAATTGGTGTATATTCTTGAAAACTTTTAAAAGATGGAAAATCACGCTTCATAATATTGTCCAGTCATCATATTATGGATACAAAATATGCCATTACCCAAGAGGGCAGACACTTATTTACATGCACTAGGTCAGATAAATGTATTTTCCAGTCCAAAAATCATCCGCTAATTTTTACTATATATCAAATATCTTATAAAGTTATAGCTTAGCGCTATATCAAATACATTACACATCACTGACCATTTTATAGTTATATGAAAATGTTTATATATTTTTAACTTTGTATTGGGTAAAATATGTTATGGCACGTGGCCATTCAAGAAGAGGACACGTGGAATCCAAGACGGGGATAGCCGAAAAGCGAAAGCAGCCATTGCGCTTGTCACCGAAAGGGATAACGTTCATAAAGGTGTATTAAATGCTATGCGCCAGGTAGCATTTAATAAGGAATAATTCTGCAGCATTAAGAGCGACGACCCGTTACAGAGAATTTGACACTTATGTTCACCGTTACATCTTCATCAATGACTCTCATAATTGACATTAAAAGAGGGTACAATCCTAGTACACCCTTCCCTAGACAACTATAAATAGTGAACTCAGTCATTATTGTAAATGACACGATTTTTTCTGGCAAATATTACACTACATTCTATACAAAGCTTAATACAATCTTACTTTCTTATTTTTTGATTTCATCATTGCTGTACCTGGAAATTTTGTTCCTGGGATTGTCATCTCTGTTGTTTCATTTCCATTTTAAGGCTAAGTATTGTATATTTCTTCAATTATTGCATTATTTCAGAATCAAATTAGTTCACTTGTCTAGAAACCAGGTATAAATTCAATTGTACTATTTTACGGGTAAATAAACTTTTGGCTGCAACACACAATTCAATTATACTTGGGTTTAACACAACAACTTTATGTTAGAAAAATAATTGGATGAAATAATCTGACTTCGATAGTGTAATCACTTCACCGTCCTTAAGGAATTTAAGCTTTCCATTATGTTGCTGCAGGGATAATAGCAGAATTCCTCCAGGATTTTACAAAGCCTCTGAAATTCGATTTTGAGCAATTAACTCGAATTTCCCACAAGAACAGAATATTTGTGCGTTGTAAAAAATAAGTAAAAGAGAAAGAGATGGAGATTTTCAGATGATTTTGTTTTAGAGATGGTATGGGTATTTATAATACCTCTAGGAGTTTGTTGGAATTAACTGACTCGCCTTTTCGTAATAAGCACATTTTAAAACCAATAGTCACCTTTTTTAATTTAAAAAACAAAACTATTAAAAACATTTTCTGAAAATTAATTCAAAAAATGTTTTAAATTAATAATAAATAATAGGTGACCAAAAATTAATTCCGGACTACTTAATAGGCCCAAAGCCCAATTATCCGTGTGCCTAATCTTGATTATTAATAATATAGTCAAATTTCTAATTTTCCTTCAAAACATCCTTTAAAATATTCAAACTATATAAGACAAAGAAGTGCTTTTAAACACTTCTTCCTTTCTTTCTTTTTTCAATGAGGGACAAAACAACCTCTTCTCAAATACTCCCATCAAACGCTAACTAATCTAACAATCTCCCACTTAGTTAGTGATTGATGATATTTATAAGATAAATGCACATAATAGCTATCTTTCGATTTAAACCTACTACTTGTATACAATATTCAAAACTTCGTCGAAGTTGATGGTTAAACTAAGTTCTATTAAATCACAATTCCTATATGACAAGATGAAAAATATTTATACACATAAATAGTACCAACTCGACAACATGTTCGCCGTGAGTTTTAGCACCCGATTATGGCTTTGTGATACTTCCTGAATTCATAAAGACTTATCAAGTTTTGTATCCAAACTTTGATTGAAGCGGCACCGCTTCTTGTGTTTACATATGTAAAGATTTAACCAAGTCCTTAACACAGACTTCTTTACTTCTTAAACTGAACTCTGCTTTTCATTAAGAGTATTTTTATACTCACCCTCCTTTCTAGGTACTAATTTTCAGTACCTGCTATCCGTCACATCTATAATTTGTTATTACCTTTTAAACCTTTAATATTGTTAAACAACACGAAAGGTAAGATTCCCGCTAATAGTGACAAATTTAAATTACCTTAGACCCATAGCACTTGTTGTGCTTATTATCATATCCCTCGCGAGTCCTTTAGTGAATGGATCAACAAGGTTGTCTTTAGACTTGATATACATAACAAAAATAATTTCATCCGAAATAAGTTGTCTTATGTACTCATGTCTCAAAGCAATATGTCCAGATTTTTTATTATATATTTTGCTAAATGCCTTAGACATGGTTGCTTCACTATCACAGTGCAAGAGAACAACTGACATTGATTGTGGCCACAACTCTATATCTAACAATAAATTTCTCAGCCATTCTGCCTCTCTTCCCGCAACTGCTAAAGAAATAAACTCAGATTTCATTGTTGAATGAGTAATACATGTCTGTTTCTTAGAAGCCTATAAAATTGCTCCTCCACTTAAAGTAAATATCCACCCAATCGTTGACTTGTTATCACCAACACTAGTTATCCAACTAGCATCACAATATCCTTCTTATACTGAAGGAAGGTTGTTATAATACAAAGGAAATCTGTTATAATACAAGGCAAAAGTTTTTGCCCATTTCAGATAACCGAGTATTCTTACTATACCTTTTCAGTGATCACCACTTGGATTATGTATATCTTGACAATTTACTAACTGCAAAGGCAATATCTAGCCTAGTGCAGTGCATAACATACATTAACTACCAATTGCACTAGCATAGTCTAATTGACTAATAGATTTTCTGGGGTTCTCAACTATCTTGCTAGAAGCATCAAATGGAGTATTAAATTATTTAATACCCAAATGATTAAATTTGGAAAGAACCTTGTTAATATAGTGATACTGATATAAGGCAAAACCCCTCACTATTTCTTTTAACTTTAACACCTAAGATAGTATCAACTTCTCCCAAATTATCCATTTTAAATTGAGAAGTTAAATACTTCTTAGTTTCATTTATGTGTTTCATATTAGTTCCTATGATTAGAATGTCATCAACATAAAGACATACTATCACCCCATAATCCTTTGTGATTGAAATAAATGCATTTATCTGTTCCGTTATATTTAAAACCATTTGATAAAATAACCTATCAAATTTTTTATGCCACTATTTTAGAGCTTGTTTTAATCCATACAAGGACTTAACTAATTCACAATTTTTCTTCTTATTTGCACTAAGCACAAACCCTTTGGGTTGCTCCATATAAACTTCTTCATCAAGAGTACCTTTTAAGAATGTTGTCTTAACATCCATTTGATGGATATTTAGATTATATATTGATTCCAAATCAAACAATACTCTTATTGAGGTAATCCTGGTCACAAGAGCATATGTGTCAAAATAATCTACTCCTGCCTTTTGTCTAAATCCTTTGGCTACTAGTCTAGCTTTAAAGGTTTTTAGAGAACCATCAGTATTGTATTTTCTTCTAAAAACCCATTTAACCCAATAGATTTAGTATTAGAAGGTAAATCTGCGAATATCCATGTGTCATTTGATAAAAGAGAATCCATTTCATCAGTTACAACTTTTTTCTAGAAAGCGGAATCCTGTGAAACCATAGCCTCACTTTAGGTTTTGGTATCCTCTTCTAAATTTAAAATAATGAGTATTTTATTTAATACTTCATCTCTACTTCCTTCTACCAAAAAGATTAGTGCTTGAGAAGAAATAAAATTTGAACCTATATTTTTTCCTTTTCTATCTCTTTGATAGTTCCTTGGTTCTACAGGAGATTCAATTGCCTTTCTTTTATTATTAGAAGAAGAATTAGGTTCTGCATAATTTTCTTGAGTTACTGCATTATCACCAACGCTTAATGTATTACCATCTTGTTTAGTAATTCTCGTGTGACTTATTAGAATCACCAATAAACTGTATTTCAAAAAACTTAACATCTTTAGGTTCCACGATATATTTAGACTCAATTTCCAATAGCGAGTATGCCTTTGAGTTCTCAGCATATCCTACAAATATTCTTTAATTTCCTCTAGATCCTAACTTAGTTTTTTTAGGATCTGGAATCCTATAATAGGCTAAATAACCTCATACCCTTAAGAAATTTAAGTTAGGCTTTCTTCCTTTATGTAATTCATATGGTGAAACCTTAAATTTCTTTGAAGGTACTCTATTGTGCACAAAACAAGCCGTTAGCAAAGCTTCCTGCCTCCCCTCCCCCCCACAAATTCATTGGTAACTTCACCTGTAAAAGCATGGAATTAACCATATCTACCAACATTTTATTTTTTCTTTCAACAAGACTATTTTGTTGTGGGGTATACGGTGCACCAACTTGGTGAATCAAACCATTCTCTTCACAAAATACAGAAAATTCATTGGAAAAATATTCGCCTCCTCGATCACAAAGTAAGATTTTAATCTTCTTTTTCAATTGATTTTTATTTAATGCTTTGTAATTCTTAAACATATCAAATTCTTGATCTTTTGTTTTCATTAAGTAAACATGTATATATCTAGAATGAATCTAAAAATGTAATAAAATATCTATTTCCACCTCTAGTTAAATAACCATTTAATTCACATATATCGGAATGCACAAGTACAAGTAAATTACTTATTCTTTTATTCTTTTGAAATGATTTCTTAGTCATCTTAGCTTGTATGCATATTTCAAAATTTTTATCATTATTCTCAACAATACGAATTAATTTATTTTTAGACATAAACTTAACATCCTGAAAATTAACATGTGAAAGTCTAGCATGCCATAAATTAATAGATGGCTCAATTATATAAGCAGAAACTTCAACTTTATTAATATTGAATTTGAACATGCCCTCACAAGAGTAGTCTTGCCCTACAAATACACCATTTTTTGAGAAAATAATATTTTCTGCCTCTATAACAATTTTGAGGTCATTCTTACATAATAAACTTGCAGAAATTAAATTCTTCCTAACATCGGGTATATGATAAACATTCATTAAAATCAAATTCTTTCCCGAAGTGAATTGTAGTTTAACTGTTCCTTTCCGAAAACCTTGGTGGTGTCACGATTTTCCATTAAAATCTTTCATCACTTGTTGCAACTTCATATTTGAAGAAACTCTTGTCATTGCATACATGAACTGTAGCACCGGAATCATACCACCAATTTGTAGATTTTATTGTTGCTGTCGTGTTGCATTCGATCACCATACTCAGATTCAAATTAGAAAAGGCAGAAACCATAGCAACGATATCCGAAGAAGAAGCTTGTTATTGTTCAATATTATTTACCCTCTACTGTCCAACATTATCTTCATTTTTCTGTCTCTTACGAAATCTGCAATCTCTCTTAAAATGGCGTATTTTTCCACAAGTATAACACGAACCTTTCTTAATGTTAGAAGAATTTTCCTTTGGAGTAGCCTCAAACTTTCTCTTCTTTCCAGCCTTGTTTCCAGATTTTTCAGAATTCTTTGCCTTACTAGACTCAACATAATTCACCTTTGAGCTATTTTCTGCAGCATATTTATTTTCACGTTTCTGTGTCTCTTCTGCAATTCGAATATGCTTTGTCAACTGGTCCACATTAAAGTCTTCGGAAAAGGTAATAATTTTTCTTATAGTCATTCCAAGTGGCTGGTAATTTTGCAAGTACAACAACCACTTGAAGAGATTTAGAAATATCAACCTTAAAATCTTTGAGTCTAGATATCAAAACAAGCAACTCAGCAGCCTGTTTCATGACAGATTTCCCGTCTACCATTTGAAATTCAAGAAAATTCATTCCAAGGAATCTGTCTGTTCCTTGCTTCACAACAATACATTTCTGTTCCAAGTTTTTGCAGATTTCTTGTGCTGATTTGAGATGACGGAACAAATCATATAAATAATCAGAAAGTGAGTGTAAAATAAAACCTCTACAGCGCACCTCATCATCTTCACGTTTTTTGCGTGCCACCTTAATTTCGTCAGAATCTTGAGCAGTAGCTTCTGACATTGCAGGAAGATCACAACTCACCAGATATGCTATTCTCAATTCCGTGAGAAAGAACAATAATTTATTTTTCCAGCGGGTGAAATTCAAACCATCAAATCGATCTAGTTTGAACACTTCGAACATATTGTTGAAACCAGAATCACTACCAAAAGCTTCCATTGCAGTGTTGTTTAAATTCCTTAAGATTGTTAGAAAAATAATTGGATGAAATAATCTGGTTTCGATAGTATAATCATTGTCCTTAAGGAATTTAAGCCTCCCACTATGTTGTTGTAGGGATAATAGCAGAATTCCTCCAACATTTACAAAGCTTCTGAAATTCGAGTTTTAGTAATTAACTCTAATTTCTCACAAGAATGGAATATTTGTGAGTTATAGAAAGTAAGTAGAAGAAAAGAGATGGAAATTTTCAGATGATTTCGTTTTGGAGATGATGTGGGTATTTATAATACCTCTAGGAGTCCGTTGGATTAACAAACACGTTTTTTCGTAATAGGCATCTTTTAAAACTAATAGTCATATTTTTTAATTTAAAAATGAAAACTATTAAAAAATATTATTTTTAATATTCAAAATGGGCTTGGCCCGTGAGGCCAGCCCAACCCAACCCAACCCAACCCGCTAGTTGCCTTCAGGCCTTCCATTCTAACAAGGTAACAACGTAACACGACCAATTTCACTCTCCGGTTGTTCATCACTGTATAAGGTTTTTTTTTTCCGTAATATGAAATTCAAAAAAGAGAGACACTAATGATCCCATAATATGAAGCAACAAGAAGAAAGAAAATGGTTTGTATGTGAACTACTTTGGCTTTATCTAGCTACTGTATAAGGGACGACGTTGGTGGATGGAAGTAGAGTGTCTATTGCCAAAGTCAGTACTATCTCATTCATTTTTAGGGCTGAAATATATAGATATAGTATAACTGACAATTGAGACATGACTAGTTTAGTTGTCCTTTTATTGTGCGTTGTTACTTTCTTATACTACCATGACTTTTGATCATTAATTTCTTAAGAAAACCTTGTGTTATTTTCATTAGAAAAGCAGTCTGTAATTTGAGAAAATATATATATATTTGTGTGTATCGTCTGCTGTTAGCCGAGGATATTTCTTATTCATTTTGATACAATCAGATTTCTCCTTTATGTATAAAAGAATGACACCTAGTCCCTAGATAAAGAGAACAAATTACTAATTAATATCATATTTATTTGTCTGTTTCTTGTCTTCCTTCCCGAGTTTGCTACGACAAGCCAATGAAGTGAACTATTAATATTAGAGCCTCTCAAATTCTTTTATAATAATTGTTTTGGTTATCTTCTTGTTTATTTCATTGTAGGAAGATCAATGGATGACACAAAAAGCACACATGAACATCGTGAGGAGGTAACTGATCATGAAGAACCACAACAAAAAAAGTTAAGTTAACATCAGACGTATGTCACTACTTTACCAGAATTGGTAAAGCTAAAGATGGAATTGAACGGACACTGGTGTAAAGCACCACTTAGAGTTGGTTCAACTCCTGCTCTTAAAAGGTAAAAACTATGGAACTTCACAATTGCATCGCCATAAATACCAGTGTCAAATGCTTAAAGTTCATGATGTAGGTAAACAGGGGCGGACCTACCTGGGGAAGTGAGGGGTCAGGGGAACCCGTTAACCTCGGCAAAAATATAATATATGTATTTTGTACCTATATGTATATATAGTAAGGACCCCTTAAATATTTTACGTGTGCCCCCTATACACAAAAATTGGACAGAAGAGTTGGTTAAAGGAAACATTCAAAGTGCCTTAACTTCTGTGACGTCCAAGATTGAATCCCATCTCCTACAACTTTTATAATTCTATTGTACTTTTACTGTTTTTGAATTTAATGATTGTTTAATAAATATTATTTTGCTTGGAATCGTTTTTTTAGAAAGTTCTTGTTCTTATGAATTTAGATAACATATTCTTGGCAAAGTTTAATTCTTTTCAATCAATTTCTAGTTTTAAGAGACAATGCCTCTCATTTTATAGATGAGTTTAATGTGAAATAATCCCGACATGCTATGAGTGGACGATGTACTTAAGTTATATTAGTACTAAATTAATGATATTTGATAATATCGAAATTTATATTTTAATGATAGTTATCATAATCATTAAATTTTTACAGATTTGAACGTCGAACTTTATCGCTAGCTAGTACTTGCAGGGACAGATGCACCCTAGTGCATCCGACACCGCTTCGCCGTAAAATTTCATTAAATATATATTTTATTAAAAATAAAAAATTAAAATAACATTTATAGTTGATTTAATGACAGATCATAACAAGAAGCGTGTCTTGGTCCACTGGCTAAGCAGCAATACGTAGATGGAGGTAGTGGGGTCGAAACTGAACCTCGACAACGGAAAGTTTTCTAAAAGCTAACTTCCGTTATTAACTGTACAATTAGCATTTCAAACCTTTCTAATATAATTCAAGCATGTTGTGTGCTCTTTCCGTTATAAGCTGTTGCTACTACTTTTCCGTTTCCTTTTTGTTTTTTGAAGACAACATCTTTTAAGATTTCAGAATCAAGTTTAACATCTGAAAATTCATTTAAATTGGAAAAAAGAAGCGGCGAAATCACGTCTACACAGCAAAAAAATTGTTTTAAGTTCTTTGAGACTTATTTAAATTTGAGTGGTTGTGTGATGCTTTATATAAAAATATGTATTACTATATGAGGCTTTATGATGAATACATTTCAAAAAGTAAAAACTCATTAAAGAAAGTTATAGTATTGTAGTTGTATTGCATTTTTTTAAATATAATTTGAATCTTTCTTTTAAATAGAGCATCAATGTTAGATTTGTTCATTTATACACTTTTTAAAATATCGACACCACTTGCGAAAAATTCTGCGTTTGCCCCTGAGTACTTGGTATATTAAAGATGGTGTCCCCGCTATGTTTAAATCCTGGGTCCGCCTCTGTAGGGAACTGATCCTGAATCATGAAGGTAAACTACAGTATAGAAAATTTGATCAATGGACACAACGTGGAATACTTGCTGAAGTTATTATTAAGCATAATTTGCCGTATTCTTTTGTTGAATATGACGGGATTAAGGCTTGGGTGAGTTATATTAGTCTAGATATTATGATGCCTTCTAAGAACACTTGTGTTGCAGATGTCAAGAAAGTATATATATATATATATATATATATATATTATAGAGAAGGAGAAGTTGAACAAACCTTAGCTAAAATTCCTAATAGGTATGTTTGACTTCTGATTGTTGGACATCATCTAATTTTGAGGGATATATTTGTATAACTACCTAATATGTTGATGAAAATTGGAGGTTGGTTTGTAAAATTCTAAATTTATGTCGTATCCTCCCCACACTGATGTTGAATTGGCTACTGCTATATACGACTGTTTAAAAGAATGGGACATAGATAAGAAGGTATTTTCAATCACTTTGGATAATTCTTTCTCCCACACATCTTTTTTGCCCTCTTTCACCGAGGAGGAAAGAATAATCTTCCAAGCGGACAGAGACTTAAATTTCCATTAGATTCATTCACGGAACACTTCACTACCCAGCAAGCTCCGGCTCGAAAGCAAGATGCTACAACCAATGATACCTTACAAAATATTTTAAAAAGGCATCTTCATTTATAAAAGAGTTTGTTATGTGATGGAGAGTTTTTACATGTGCGTTGTTCTGCTCATATTATGAATTTAATTATTCAAGAAGATTTAAAAGCAGCTAGTGATTCGTTGTTTGCAATTAGGGAAAGTGTTAAGTATGTTAAGAGATTAGATTCGAGAAGGAAAAAGTTTGAGCAATGTGTTAGGGAAGCTGGAATTGAAACAAATATTGGCTTGCGTTTGGATGTATCAACTAGATGAAACTCGACATATTTGATGCTTGAAAGTGCACTTAGATAGCATCAAAATAAGAGTGAAAAGGACTAAAGTTTATTCCTGTTTTAGTATTTTATTTTATAATAATCCATCTTATTTTGCAGCAAATATCATCTTTGTATAAGAAAAAGATGAAAAAAAGAAGAAGAGAAAGCAGAAGAGAAACCAAAATGCAAAGAAAATTTCATGAATGAGAGCCGATACTGATATACGGAAAAAAAGAATTCTTGTACTATAACAAATATATACAAAATTACATGTTGGAGCAGCAAGTGGACATAAATATTTCAACTAGACTCATTGTCTAGCAACCAGACAACAACAATGCAAGTGGTATATGCACATGGTGAGTAAATCTATTAAAATAAGACTTCAAAACAGGAGCTCTCACAACTATATAAAGCCAACCATTTCTTTGGCTTGAGATATCTTTCGGAGAAGGAAAAATTTGGTGTAAACAATTGCCAATTTTGTTGCTTTCCGGTTCTTTTCCTCTTTAGCTTCTTTTGTTAAGTGTGTACGTTATTGTGAAGCCACAGAATTGGCTAGTTTCATTTGAGTTTGAAATAAAACCTCCACTGTTCCTCTCATTTTATTTTCTGATAATAATGAAATAGGGAGAATTATTCACTTTGAATATTTTTTTTTCTTATTTGATGAAGAAAAATAATTCTTGTGGTTGTAATTACTTCACGATGGAGTAATTTTCTCGTGCTGGAAAAATGATGAAGCTTGATATTCTGTTATAATAGTAGTAATTATTCTTTAACTTCACGTGCTTGGCCTGAAACTTTATATCTATCATCTGTTTCAGTAATAGATATTTCACGACATCTATTTAAGTTTGTATATATTAGCTTTTAATAATTTTGTAATCGAAAGAGCAAAATAAGTAATACAGTTAATTTTAGTATAAACAAGTTGTCGCCTAAACGTTAATTACCTGCTGCAATATATAACTATGATGGTATTAAGGATTGTAATCGCAAGAGTGTCACAACCCAATCTTCCCTGCGTCAGAAGTCACGACGGTACCTTGTCTCTACGACTAGGTAAGATTAACATCATAATAACAAAAATGAAACATAAATCTAAAGAATTAACAGTAACAAGAATGAAATAGTGATAGAAATGCCGCTCGGCATATACAATAACAACTCTCAAAGTACATACAGAGTTTTTCCAAGACCCGGTACATCATAAATCACAAGCTTTTAAGAATTTTCTATCTGTTCTATACATCAATATTTAGTAGTAGTAAAAGAAGAACTACACAAAAAGGAAAGATGGGGACTCCTAGGTCTGCGGACGCGGCAGATGTACCTCGAAGTCTCCGAAATAGCAGGCAGGTGCACGACTAATAACGAGGCTGGAATGATGTACTTGAATCTGCACACAAATATATATGCAGAAGAGTAGCATGAGTACACCACAATGGTACCCAGTAAGTGTCAAGCCTAACCTCGATCGAGTAGTAACGAGATCAGGTCAGACCAACTGATAAATAATAAATGAAGCAGAAAATATACAGTATGATAATAGGCTGGAGCTAAGCAAAAAGGAAACACTTCAAGTAATAATTCAACACGCATAGTAAACAACATGGGATCTCCCGAAATACTGTCTCGTAGTCCCAAAATAAATATGCAGGGAGAACTCCCGAGGTACCGCCTCGTAGTCTCAAAAGTAAATGTACAGGGAGAACTCCCGAGGTACCACCTCGTAGTCTCAAAAGTAAATATGCAGTGAGAACTCTCGAGGTACCGCCTTGTAGTCACAAAAGTAAATATGTAGGGAGATCTACCGGGATACCGTCCCGTAGTCTCAAAGTAAATACGCAGCTCAAACAAATGAAGATAATGGTTACAACAAGAGAATCTACATTTTAGACTAAGTACGAGTCAAGAAAAGAAGTAAGAATTCATTAAGCATGCTGTCAAGAGTTCATATCAGCAATTAAGACACGTAGACATGCTATTCTAGGCTAACAGGATAACTACACATGCTAGTATAGACAATTAAGATGAAAACAGGTAATTACTCAGTAATAATCGGATTTTGAAACAAACAGCCCGTGTACGCTCTCGTCACCTCGCATGCACGATGCTCACATATCATATCAATACCAAATCCGAAGGGGATTTTTCGCACACAAGGTTAGACAAGCCACTTACCTTGAACCAAGCTCAATCAATCGGTAAAAATGCTTTTCCCACGAATATCCAATTCCGAATGGCCCAAATCTAGCCAAAATCAATTACAAACCATAAATATATCAATAAGAAACTAATCTAATTAATGAAATATAAGCTAAAACAAGGAATTAGGAAATCGACCCAAAAAGCCTCCCAGGGCCCACGTCTCGGAATCGGGTAAAAGTCACAAAATATGAACACTCATGAGTCCAACCATACAAGAATTACTTGAATTCGACCTCAAATCGCCTGTCAAAACTCGAAATTTTAGTCTGTGAAGTTTCTACCATTTTTCTCCAAATTTCCAACTCGATCCCTAATTAGATGATGAAAATGACAATAGATTCATGAAATATAGTCCAATGCGGGTTAGAATCACTTACCCCAATAATCTTCTTGAAGAAACCTCGAGAAATCGCCTCACACCATGTCACGACCCAAAATCCTAATTTAGGTCGTGATGGCGCCCAACAGCGGGGTCAGGCAAGCCAACACTCAATTTACTAAGAGTTCCTTCTTATTAGATTAAACATTTCAACATATACTCAGTTTTTAAAGCTTAAGACATAAATTGACAAGGATAAATTAGCCAGTTTTTAATCAAAAACGGTCGTGAGGAGGCGTGAGCCAATATATAAAGACCTATAATCCATAATAGCTATCACTTGTGTGCCAGGAACTAGTGTCACAAGTCCTACGGGCATACTAACAGAATATACAAAAGATATAATATACAGTCTCACTGTCTGAAAGAAATAGACGGGAAGTAAGCAAAAGAAACCCCATGGTGCTGCCGGAGATCGCCAGGGAGAAATCAGCTCACCGTGAAGTCAGGTCCGTCTATAATCAGAATCGAGCTCCGGTCTGACAACCGGATGCATCAGCCTCGGAACCTGTACAATTAAGTACAGAAGTGTAGAATGAGTACATAAATATATATGTACCCAGTGAGTGTCCCGCCTAACCTCGAAGAGGTAGTGACGAGAGGTCGACTGGAAACTCACTAAGGTCCAACAATATAATTTAACAGAATATGATGAAAACAATAGGCATGTAAAGGCAGTGAAGCAACAAATATATATATAACGCACTGAAATCCAAGGAAGTACTAGAAATAAATAAACAACTACTACTTCACCTTCCCCCAAATATCTGTCAAATCAATGTCCATGAATTTAGTAACAAATAAATCATGCACATACAGGATACGGACAACCGTCCTGGGCCATAGGATAGTCGTATCCGTGCACTGCCGAGGGTCGAACGACTCGAACCATAAGTGCACCTTACCATAAAGTACTCACATCTATGCACTGCCGACGATCGAACGGCCCAAACCATAAGTGCATCTCTGCCGTAAAGTAATCATCTATATGCACTGCCGAGGATCGAACGGACCGAATCATAAGTGCATCTTCTAATCCGCCGTGGCGTACGGCCGTTCCCATAAGAGTGGGGGAAATCACACTTCGCTCGCGGAATGTAAATTGCGAAGGGGTCACATGCACACATAATATTCCTTTTTAAATTACTTTTCAGTAAACAATTCCTTACAAATTTTCTCAAATTCCATGATCTCAGGGAAATAAGCCGCATGTAACATTTAATTTATTAAGCATATAGTTCATTTCAAGTAAAACACAAGGCATGATGTGGACCTGACTACCTGGACATAATAATAATAGCCGCTACGTACGGACTCTCGCCACTTTGTACGTACGTAGTCCCCACAATTATCACACATAGCATTTAAATTACCTACGGGTACAATTCCCTTTTACGAGGTTAGAAAGGAGACTCACCTCGCGTCGCACCTACTCCCCGGGTCAAGAATGCACCCGAAACTCCGAACTCGTCACCCAAAGAACTCGAAGATAACCAAACGTTACGTAAATATATCAAATTATACTCAAAGCATGGAATTCTCCTATTATTTAGTCAAATTCATCATTCTTGAAGAAATCACAAAATCCAACCCCGAGCCCGCATGCTCGGATTCCAAAAATTCTCTAAGGAAAAACTCACCCATAACCTAAGGATCGTTAATATATGATTTTTGTATGAATTCATAGCCAATGTACGGGTAATTTTCTAAATTTTCAAAAGCCCTAGGTTACTACCCCAAATCCTTAATTTTCACTAATTAGGTAGTTAATTTAATTAGTAATTCATGCATTAAACTAATATTAGGGTAGAATTTACTTACCTTCAATGACTAGGTCGTTTTCCCCTCTTGAATGCAAAAAATCGTCCCAAGGAAGAAGAAGAAAATGAGGAAAATGAATTAAATCCCGCTATAAAAACACACTGCCAGTGGTTTCCTCTATGCGAACGCAGCCTGGGCAGTGCGTTTGCGATGCCTTAAATGACCAGGCCCACATGGGCCTTCTATGCGAACGTGGACGGAGCCCTGTGAACGCACAAGGTAAGGGGTAGCTGGGCTGGCCCAATGGCCGGGCTCTATGTGAACGTGGGGAGGTGTGCGAACGCACTGGGTCAGGAGCCCAACCTATCGTGATCGTGGTGCCTTCTGTGTGAACGCATAGGGAATTCACCACCCCTACCCAGTTCCTTCTTCGCGAACGCGGTAACCCCTCCGCGAACGCGGAGAAGGAAACCAGACCTGGAATTTCTGGTGTTATAAAATTAGCTCCGAGGGGTCCGAAACTCATTCGAGCCCTTCGGGACCCCGTCCAAAGGCACTGGAAATTCTGTATTCATGATACGGACTTGCTCGAATTTTCGGAACGTGAAAAACATCAACGAAACTAAGAATCCGACCCCGAAACCAAATTGAATCAAACTTTGAACCTTAAGTTCTAGAATTTTCTAACCAATGCGCCAAACCGACCTATACTACTCGGAATGACACCAAATTTTGCAAGCAAGTCATAAATGACATAACAGAACTATTCCCAATATCGGAATTTCGGTCGGACCTCGATAACACAAAACCCGTCCCAAACCACAAAATTAACTTAAGGAAATTCTTATTTGGATATTGGGCGCCGAAACGCTCCCGGGTCATCCAAAATCCATTTCGAACATACGCCCAAGTCCGAAATCATCATACGAAGCTACCGGAACCATCAAAACTCGATTCCGAGGTCGTTTGCTCAAATGTTGACCGAAGTCAAACTTGGTCTTAAAGGCCAACCTGAAGGAACTAAGTGTTCCAATATTGCTCTAAACACTTTCGAATCCCGGACCACCCGCCCCCGCAAGTCATAAATCACAATAAGCCGCTATTAGAAGTTTTATTTAGGGCTTGGTACCTCCGGAGCATGGATACATGAAAGACCGGATGAACTCCTGATAAACTGGGAGTTAAGGCTAGCTCATAAGCAACCTCCCCAACTCGCCTCAACACATCGAAGGGACCTATAAACCTCGGGCTCAGCTTGCCTTTCTTCCCAAATCTCATAATACCCTTCATCGGCGAGACCTTTAACAGAACCTTGTCTCCCTCCATAAATGATACATCACGCGCCCTCTGATCCGTGTAACTCTTCTGTCTGGACTCTGCTGTGTGGAGCCTCTCCTGAATCAACTTTACCCTCTCCAAAGCATCCCTTACCAGGTCGGTACCATATAACTTAGCCTCGCCAGGATCAAACCACCCGATAGGGGAACGACATCGCCGACCATACAAAGCCTCAAATGGAGCCATATCGATGCTGGAATGGTGACTATTATTGTAAGAAAACTCGGCCAAAGGCAAGAACTGGTCCCACTGACCTCCGAAGTCAATCACGCATGCCCTGAGCATGTCTTCCAATATCTGAGCTGTATGCTCCGGCTGGCCATCAGTCTGAGGGTGAAATGCCGTGCTGAGATCTATCTGGGTGACCATCTCACTATGCAATGCTCTCCAGAAATGCGAGGTGAACTGAGGACCTCGATCTGATATAATGGACATCGGCACACCGTGCAACCGGACTATCTCCCGAATGTAGATCTGGGATAACCTCTCAGAAGTATATGTAGTAGCTACAGGAACGAAATGTGCCGATTTGGTCAATATTTCCACAATGACCCAAACCGCGTCAACCTTCCGCAAAGTCCGAGGTAACCCAACCACGAAGTCCATAGTGATGCGCTCCCATTTCCACTCAGGAATGGGCATCTGCTGAAGTAGGCCTCCTGGCCTCTGGTGCTCATACTTCACCTGCTAGCAATTAAGACACCTAGTCACATACTCCACAATGTCCCTCTTCATCCGCCTCCACCAGAAATGCTGCTTCAAATCACGATACATCTTCGTAGCACCATGATGAACAGAATACCGAGAACTGTGTGTCTCCTCTAGAATCCTCTCCCTCAGGCCATAAACGTTAGGAACACATAGACGGCCCTGAAGTCTCAGAACACCATCCTCGCCAATAGTAACCTCCTTGGCACCACTGTCTCCTAAAGCTCTGCTAAGTACGGATCATCGAACTGCCGGGCCTTAATCTCCCCCAATAACGAAGACTGAGCAACCACATGTGCTAAAACTCGGCGAGGCTCTGAAAGGTCTACTCTCACAAAGCGATTATCCAAGGACTGAATGTCCAAAGCTAGAGGTCTCTCCTCTGCTGCAATATAAGCCAAACTACCCATACTCTCCGCCTTCCTGCTCAAGGCATCTGCTACCACATTTGCCTTGACCCGATGATAAAGAATGGTGATATCATAATCCTTCAATAAATAGAGCCATCTGCACTGCCTCAAATTAATATCACTCTGCTTGAACAAGTGCTGCAAGCTGCGGTGGTCTGTATAAACTTCACAGGACACCCCATACAAGTAGTGCCTCCAAATCTTAAGAGCATGAACAATCGCCGCCAACTCTAAATCATGCACAGGGTAATTCTTCTCATGAACCTTTAGCTAGCGCGAAGCATAAGCAATAACTCTCCCCTCCTGCATCAACACACATCCCAAGCCAACACGCAAAGCGTCGCAATACACTGTATACATCCCTGAACCGGAAGGCAATATCAGAACTGGTGCTGGGGTCAATGTTGCCTTGAGCTTCTGAAAGCTCGCCTCAAACTCGTCAGACCATCAAAATGGGGCATTCTTCTAAGTCAATCTAATCAATGGGGCTGCAATAGAAGAGAACCCCTCCACAAATCGATGATAATAGCCTGCTAGGCCCAAAAAGCTCATGATCTCTGTAGCTGAAGTAGGACGCGGCCAACTCTGAACTGCCTCGATCTTCTGAGGATCAACCTTGATACCCTCTCTGAATACCACATTCCCCAGGAATGCTATGAAATCCAACCAGAACTCACACTTGGAGAACTTAGCATATAGCTTCTGTTCCCGCAAGGTCTAGAGCACAACTCTCAAATGATGCTCGTGCTCCCCCAGGCTACGTGAGTAAATCAAGATGTCATCAATAAATACAATAACAAAGGAATCAATATACGGGCTGAACACACTATTCATCAAGTCCATGAATGCTGATGGGGCATTAGTCAAGCCAAAGGACATCACCAGGAACTCATAGTGGCCATATCTTGTACGAAAAGCAGTCTTCGGAACATCTGAGGCCCGAATCTTCAACTGATGATACCCCGATCTCAAATCAATCTTAGAAAGCACCCGAGCACCCTGCAACTGGTCAAACAAATCATCAATGCGCGGAAAAGGATACTTGTTCTTAATGGTGACCTTGTTCAACTGGAGGTAATCAATACACATCCGCATGGACCCATCCTTCTTCTTCACGAATAGAACTGGAGCACCCCACGTCGATACACTCGGTCTAATGAACCCCTTTGCTAACAACTCCTCAAGCTGCTCCTTCAACTCCTTCAACTACTTTGGAGCCATACGGTACGGAGGAATAGATACAGGCTGGGTGCCTGGAGCTAAATCAATGCAGAAATCAATATCACGACCCGTGGGCATGCCTGCAAGATTTGAAGGAAAAACATTAGTAAACTTTCGAACCACTGGCACTGAATCAATCGTCGGGGACTCGGCGGTGGTGTCCTGCACATGAGCAAGATAGGCCAGACAACCCTTCTCGACAATATGTCAAGCCTTCAGGAATGAAATAACCCGGGTGGCTGCACTAACTAAGGAACCTCTCCACTCCAGCCTAGGCGACTCGGGCATGGCTAAAGTAACTGCCTTGGCATGGAAATCTAGCACGACATGATAAGGAGATAGCCAATCCATGCCTAGAATAACCTCAAAATCAATCATGTTGAGCAATAAAAGGTCCGCTCTGGTCTCGAACCCACAGAAGGTGACCACACAAGACCGATAGATCCTGTCTACCACCACAGAATCGCCCACAGGAGTGGACACATATATAGGAGAACCCAAGGAATCGCGAGGAGCATCCAGAAAATGAGCAAATAATGCTGAAACATATGAATAGGTGGATCCTGGATCAAATGATACTGAAGCCTCTCTACCAAATACTAAGATAATACCTGTGATCACGGCGTCTGAGGCCACTACATCTGATCTGGCCAGAATGGCATAGAATCTAGATGGAGTACCGGAAGACTGAGCTCCACCAGAGTGAATAGGAGCTGCCTGACCTCCCCCTGACTGGCCTCCACATCTACGACGACCCCTGCCGACCTGTCCTCCACCTCTAGGTGGCCGGATTGCTGGTGCCGGACCCATCGGCTGATGACCCTATTGTACGGCCTTGCCTCGAAACCTGGGACAATGCCTCCTCATATGACCTGGCTCTCCAAACTCGTAACAACCCCCAGGTACCATAGTCTGCTGCCCCGAAGAAGAGCCCTGAATGGCCGGAGGGCGATGTGGGTCCTCTGGCATAGCATTGAAGTAGGGGTCGGAGGATCTCAGATGACTGGGATAACCACTGGGTAAACTCTGAATGGATGGAGGACGGTAGGAAAGCTCTGGCATGGCGCTGAAATGAGGCCTTGCTGGAACACCTCGGGGAGGTGGTGAAGGTGCTGAATATGAAGGCCTGTTGGGCTGACTACTGCTAAACTGACCTCTGTCCTTAGCTGGGGCACCTCTGAAATCTCCGGAGAATCTATCCCTATTGTTCTACTTCCCCTTCTCCTTGCTCTTCGACCGATACCCATTGATTCTGCGAGCAATCTCTACCACGAGCTGATAAGGAGTACCCAGCTCCACCTTTCGGGCCATGGTGGCCCTAATACCTGGATGAAACCCAGCCACAAATCTCCGCACCCTCTCTGCATCAGTAGGTAGTATCATGAGTGTATGGCGAGACAACTCTGAAAATCTAGGCTCAGAATCTTTTACTGACATCTGTCCCTGCTCTAGCCGCTCAAACTGATATCGCAGCTCTTCCCTCTCAGAGGTTAGGATATATCTATCCAGAAACATCTGTGTGAACTGCTACCAAGTGAAAGGAGGAGAATCTGGTGGCCTGCTGAGAATATAGGACTGCCACCACATACGAGCTCTGCCCTCAAACTGGAAGGTAGTGAAATCCACTCCATGGGACTCTAGTATACTCATGTTGTGCAGTCTGTCCCTGCACATGTCAACAAAATCCTGGGCATCCTCACCTCGCTCACCCCGGAAGACTGGAGGGTGCAATCGAGTCCATCTATCGTATAACTTCTGTGGATCGCCGTCCGCAGCTGGTCTAGGCTCAGGTGTTGCTGCAATAGGCTGGACCCCACCCACGGGCAGTGTACCTGGGGTATGATGTAATGCTGCTGTCTGGCCTGCAGCCTAGGCAATAGGGGTCTGGACTCCCCCTCCCGCCTTAGAAGTGGCAGGATCTGTTGGAAATAAACCAGCATAGGACATGAAGTCTACTGGAGCAGGATCTGCTGGAGGCACCTCGTCCTTCTCCTCTATAATAGGGTCCTCTGGTGGTTTAACCGGAATATCTCTGGCACGCCCTCGTCCCCTACCTCGGACCGGTTCCCTCCCCCGGCCTCTGCCGCGGCCTCGGACAATGGTGGTAGTGACCCTTCGCGTGTCTGGAACATCAGTTACATGCGTCCTCACCATCTGTGAGAGAATAGAAGAATGAGTTTAGTAAATCATCGACTGCACGATAGAATAAGAACAAAGAGAGGTTTCCTAACACCCTATAGCCTCCCGAAGATAAGTACAAACGTCTCCGTACCGATCCGCAAGACTCTACTGGGTTTGCCCGTGACTCGTGAGACTTACGTGAACCTAGTGCTCTGATACCATGTTGTCACGACCCAAAATCCTAACTAAGGTCATGATGGCGCCCAACAGCAGGGTCAGGCAAGCCAACACTCAATTTACTAAGGGTTCCTTCTTATTAGATTAAACATTTCAACATATACTCAGTTTTTAAAGCTTAATACATAAATTGACAATGATAATTAGCCAGTTTTTAATCAAAAACGGTAGTGAGGAGGCGTGAGCCAATATATATATAGACCTGTAATCCATAATAACTATCACCTGTGTGCCAGGAACTAGTGTCACAAGTCCTACATGCATACTAACAGAATATACAAAAGATATAATATACATTCCCACTGTCTGAAAGAAATAGACGGGAAATAAGCAAAAGAAACCCCATGGTGCTGCCGGAGATCGCCAGGAGAAATCAGCTCACCGTGAAGTCATGTCCGTCTATAATCAAAATCGAGCTACGGTCTGACAACCAGATGCACCAGCCTCAGAACCTGTACAATTAAGTACAAAAGTGTAGCATGAGTACATAAATATATATGTACCCAGTGAGTATCCCGCCTAACCTCGAAGAGGTAGTGACGAGAGGTCGAAGGGACACTTACTAAGGTCCAACAATATAATTTAACAGAATATGATGAAAACAATAGGCATGTAATTGAAGTGAAACAGCAAATATATATATACGGCACTGAAATCCAAGGAAGTATTGGAAATAAATAAACAACTACTACTTCACCTTCCCCCAAATATCTGTCAAATCAATGTCCATGAATTTAGTAACAAATAAATAATGCGCATACAGGATAAGGACAACCGGCCTGAGCCGTAGGATAGTCGTATTCGTGCACTACCGAGGGTCGAACGACCCGAACCATAAGTGCACCTTACCATAAAGTACTCACATCTATGCACTGCCGAGGATCAGCCCGAACCATAACTGCATCTCTGCCATAAAGTAATCATCTCTATGCTCTGCCGAGGATCGAACGGCCCGAACTATAAGTGCATCTTCTAATCCGCCGTGGCGTACGAACCGTTCCCATAAGAGTGGGGGAAATCACACTCCGCTCGCGGAATGTAAATTGCGAAGCGGTCACATGCACACACAATATTCCTTTTTAAATTACTTTTCAGTAAACAATTCCTTACAAATTTTCTCAAATTGCATGATCTCAGGGAAATAAGCCACATGTAACATTTAATTTATTAAGCATATAGTTCATTTCAAGTAAAACACAAGGAATGATGTGGACCTGACTACCCAGACATAATAATAATAGCCGCTACGTACGGACTCTCGTCATTTTGTACGTACATAGCCCCCACAATTATCACACATAGCATTTAAAGCACCTACGGGGACAATTCCCTCTTACGAGGTTAGAAAGGAGACTCACTTCGCCTCGCACATACTCCCCGGGTCAAGAATGCGCCCGAAACTCCGAACTCGTCACCCAAAGGACTCGAAGCTAACCAAACGTTACGTAAATATATCAAATTATACTCAAAGCATGGAATTCTCCTATTATTTAGTCAAATTCATCATTCTTGAAGAAATCCAAAAATCCAACCCCGGGCCCGCATGCTCGGATTCCGAAAATTCTCGAAGGAAAAACTCACCCATAACCTAAGGATCGTTAATATATGATTTTTGTATGAATTCATAGCCAATGCACGGGTAATTTTCTAAATTTTCAAAAGCCCTAGGTTACTACCCCAAATCCTTAATTTTCACTAATTAGGTAGTTAATTTAATTAGTAATTCATGCATTAAACTAATATTAGGGTAGAATTTACTTACCTTCAATGACTAGGTCGTTTTCCCCTCTTGAATGCAAAAAATCGTCCCAAGGAAGAAGAAGAAAATGAGGAAAATGAATTAAATCCCGCTATAAAAACACACTGCCCAGTGGTTTCCTCTATGCGAACGCAGCCTGGGCAGTGTGTTTGTGATTCCTTAAATGACCAGGCCCACATGGGCCTTCTATGCGAACGCGGAGGGAGCCCTGCGAACGCACAGGGTAAGGGGTAGCTGGGCTGGCCCAATGGCCGGGCTCTATGCAAATGCGGGGGAGGTGTGCGAACGCACTGGGTCAGGAGCCTAACCCATCGCGATCGAGGTGCCTTTTGTGCGAACGCATAGGGCATTCACCACCCCTGCCCAGTTCCTTCTTCGCGAACGCGGTAACCCCTCCGCGAATGCAGAGAAAGAAACCAGACCTGGAATTTCTAGTGTTTTGAAATTAGCTCCGAGGGGTCCGAAACTCACCCGAGCCCCTCGGGACCCCGTCCAAAGGCACTGACAAGTCTGTTTTCATGATACAGACTCGCTCAAATTTTCGAAACGTGAAAAACAACAACAAAACTAAGAATCCGACCCCGAAACCAAATTGAATCAAACTTTGAACGTTAAGTTCTAGAATTTGCTAACAATGCGCCGAACCGACCTATACTACTCGGAATGACACCAAATTTTGCAAGCAAGTCATAAATGACATAACGGACTATTATCGGTCTTGGAATTCCGTTCGGACCTCGATAACACAAAAACACATCCCAAACCACAATATTAACTTAAGGAAATTCTTACTTCGATATTGGGCGCCGAAACACTCCCGGGTCATCCAAAATCCATTCTGAACATACGCCCAAGTCCGAATTCATCATACGAAGCTACTGGAACCGTCGAAACTCAATTTCAGGGTCGTTTTCTCAAAAGTTTGACCGAAGTCAAACTTGGCTTAAAGGCCAACCTGAAGGAACCAAGTGTTCCAATATTGCTCTAAACACTTCTGAATCCCGGACCACCCGCCCTCGCAAGTCATAAATCACAATAAGCCGCTATGGGAAGTTTCATTTAGGGGAGAAAGTTTCGATAACGCAAAACGACCGGTCGGGTCGTTACACACCGCAAAGTGACAATCAAACCCTCAAAATTCTCTTCTTCTTCCCAGCAATCTCGCTTCTGCGAGCCTCTAACTGCACATGCGGTGCCGCACTTGCGGAAATTCCATCGCAAGTGTGGATTTAACCTAAATCCCCTGGGTCTGCATCTGCGGGAGAAGGGCCGCACCTGCGGATCCACTCCTGCGACAAAGGAGTTGCACCGGCGACCCACACCGCACCTGCGCACAATCCAACCGCAGAAGCGAGGCTGCTTCCGCGTACTACCTCCGCACCTGCGAACCCAGCTTGGGCTTCCAAATTCCGCATCTGTGCTCCCTTATCCGCATCTGCGGTCTCCCCTCCGCAGGTGCGAAAATACCAAAACCAGCAAATTCTCAGCAATTGCCTAAGTCCAAATTTCAATCCATTAAGCATTCGAAACACACCCGGGGTCCCCGGGACCCAACCAAACATACCAACCAGTCCTAAAATACCATACAAACTTAGTCGAGCCTTTGAATCACATCAAACAATGCTAAAAACACGAATCACCCTCTGATTCAAACTTAATGAACTTGAAACTTCTAATTCTTACAACCGATGTTGAAACCTGTCAAACCACATTCGATTGATCCCAAATTTTGCGCACAAGTCATACTCAAAATTACGGACCTACTCCAACTTCTGGAATCGAAATCCGACCGCGATATCAAAAAGTCCGCTACCGGTCAAAACCTCCGAAAATTCGATTTTCGCCATTTCAAGCCTAAATGAGCTACATACCTTCAAACACAATCCAGACACGCCCCAACGTTCAAAATCAGCCAAAGGAGCTAATGGAATCGACAAAACTCCATTCCGGAGTCATCTTCACATAGTTCCAACTACGGACAAAATCCTAAGACTTAAGCTTTCGTTTAGGGGCTAAGTATCCCAAAACACTCTGAAACCACAAAAAAAACTCCCAACAACTCGCATACGTAGAAAGAGATACGGGGGAAGCAGTTTACATGGGATCAGTGCTATAACTCTCAAAACGACTGGCCGGGTCGTTACAAAGAGCAATTCTAATATAAATTAGTTATAACAAGTGAGCTAATCGAAAGAGGCTCGCCATAAAAAAGAGCATATTTTAGTTTTAGCATATATTCCTTGCTCTTAATATTGCTTATTTTGATAGTGAAGTTGTGTAATCGAAAGAGCATGACTAACTAATAGATTTAAGTAATAATATGTAAATGTTAACCGCCAGAGACATTTATATATATATATATATATATATATATATATATATATACACACACACAATTGGACCTATGCTATAATTGCAATATCAGTGAAGTCAGGATCCTAATACTTTCCTTTCATATTTGTGAAAGAAAATTATTTTTATTTTTCTCGCTGCTATTTTATTTAGATTGTTAGTTAATCAATTCACCACCCATATTTTCTCAAATTGTAATTCAAGCAATATTTATTTGTAAGAATAGATTATCTAATTCCTGTGGACCGACATTTTTCTATATTATAAAATTTGACAAGGTACGAGTAACAACATTTTATACGCTAGCAACTCGTCACACCCCAGTATGAAAAGGTTTTTTATAGTCTATATTCGATTGATAGAAATTATACCTATTGTCCTACATTCAATCAATGGAGAGGGAAAGAGAAAAGTATGTGGATTTTTGGAGCCTTTTTATGAGGCAACTAACTTGATTTCGGGTTCAAATTATCCAACCTCCAACTTGTATTTTATGCAAGTTTGGAAAATTGAATGCATGCTCAAAGAGAATTTGAATAATGAAGATAAAATAATCAAGGAAATGACTTTTAAAATGCGTGGAAAGTTTGAACAATACTGGAAGCTATATAGTGTAGTACTTGCATTTGGAGCAATTTTTGATACTCGCATGAAGTTGCAATTTTTAAAGTTCTGTTACTCTAAGTTTGATCTATTTCAACGCATCAAAAGTCAGACATCAACATCATCATCACCACCACCACCACCACCACCACCACCATAGTCATCATCATCATTTGTTCTTAAATGTATTCTAAGTCTTTAACTTCGTAGGAATTCAAAGCATTTGAGAATGAAATCTGCTTCTAATGATGGAAATTTAGAATTCCATATTTATTTAGAGGAACCAAAGCTTGATATTGAAAAGTTTCAAGAGATGGACATCATCAAGTATTGGAAGGATTATTCTGGAAAATATCACGATCTTTCGGTGATGGCACGTGATGTACCTAATATCCCGATTACTACAGTAGCATCGAAATCAACATTCAGCATTGGCGGCTGTGTTCTCACAAAGTATAGAAGTTGCATCCATCAAAAAAAAATTCAAACACTTGTTGCTACTCGAAATTGATTGCATGGCTTTACCCAAACTCAAAGTAGTAATATTTTTGTGGATTTAAATATTGTTAGTTTTTAAAATTTAATTATTTATTAATTATTAACTAATTAATATTGCATATCAATTGTAGACGACGATGAAGATCTTAAAATAATTGTCTCACAAGTGAATTCAAATGTGGTTGAGGATGTATTGGTATTGGATACGCTATAAAAACTTGTGGATCTCTTTTGAGGAGTGACTCATTAGGTTCTTTTTCATTATTTATGATATTTTATCATTTTAATAAATCGGATATTTTCCTCCTCTTTTATATTATGCAATGATCTATTACCGAACTTTGTGAAAGTTTTAGTTCCATATAATAAAATTGTAACGACCCGGTTGGTCGTTTCGAGTGTTATAGCCCTATTTTCACCATTTTTTCTTCTTTATGTGTTGTTCAGCTGTGTTGTATTGTGTCAGGTTGATAGGTTTGGGTCCGAAGTAGTTTTGGAGTGAAATGAGACACTTAGTCTCTTATTAGGAAGCTTAAGTTGGAAAAGTTAACCGGATGTTGACTTATGAGTAAACAAATTCGGATTTGGATTTTCATGGTTCGATTAGCTTCGTTAGGTGATTTTAGGCTTAGGAGTGCATCCGAAATATAATTTGGAGGCCCATGGTAGAATCAGACTTGAATTGGCGGAAGTTGGAAATTTGGTGATTTTTGGTCACAATGAAAAATTAGGTATTGGGTCGGAATGGAATTCCTAAAGTTGGAATAGGTTCATAGTATAATTTGTGACGTTTGTGAAAAATTTAAGATCATTCGGACGTGGTTTGGTAGGTTTCAACGTCGTTGGCGAATTTTGGAAGTTTAGAAGTTCTTAGCCTTGAATCCGAGGTTGATTTAGTGTTTTGGTGTTTTTTTTTGGTGTTCTGAAGGTTCGACTAAGTTCGTGTATGGATATATGGCTTGTTGGTATTATTGGTTGAGGTCCAGAAGGCCTCGGGTGTGTTTCGGGTGGTTAACAGATTGAATTTTTGAAGTTGGGAATGCTGTTTTTCTGGTGTTTGAAGTTCTAGTATTTTTCCGTACCTACGGATGGGAGCCGCAGGTGCAATGGTCGTAGATGCGTAAGCATGATCGCGAATGCAAAATTTGGCCAGTTGGGCAAGTAGCGCAGGTGTGGGGGTATTATCGCACCTGCGAGCCTGCAGGTGCGAGTGCTGAGCCGCAGATGCGGAAGTGGGCGATTAAATGGAAGCTGCAGGTGCGCTCCTAGGACCGCAGATGCGGTTGCACAGGTGCGAAGATGGGGTCCGCAGGTGCGAGACTTCTGGGCAGAAACTATATAAGCCACACTTCGCGAATTTTTTCCCTTTCTTCACCATTGTTGGCCGATTTTGAGATTTGGGCAGTGAAATTCAAGAGAGAAATAAGAGACATCAGTGGGGTAAGTTACTTGGGATTTATTACGTATAATTATGATGATTTTCCACTGTTTAATCATGAAATTAGTAAGAATTTAGAGTGAAGTTGAAGGGGTTAGGGCTTGAGTTTTGGAGAGTTTGAGGTGAGGATTTGAGGGACCAACCGGAGTCGGATTTTGATGAAATTGATATGGTAGACTCGGGAGTGAATGAGCTTTCTAGTTTTGCAATTTTGTCGAGTTTCGAGACGTGCGCCCGGGGGACGGGTTTTAGCCTATTTCGGATTTTTGGCCTAATTTGTATTTTTTTTTGTAAAATTTGTTTCTTTAGCTTATGTTGATAGTATCGTTCTGGTTGTGGATAGATTCGAAGCTTTTGGAGATCGAGTCAAGGGGCGAGGGCATCCCGGATTAGGATTCTACGGTGTTAAGGTAAGTAACAGTTCTAACTCTGTCTTTGAGGGTATAAACCCGGAGAATTGATATCATGTGACTGTTTGGAGGTGATACCCATGCTAAGTGACGGGCGTGTGGGTGTACGCCGCGAGGGATTGAGACTTGGTCCGTCCCGTGAGGCCTATTAGCCATTATCTGTGTTTATGTGTTACATGTCTGTTAGACTTGACTGCCTTCATGTTAGAGATCATGCTTAGGCTTTATTCATGCTCACATTAGTTGTACTCAGTCAATAGAAATTGTTGTGCATGTTTACCCAGTCTCGGTTATCTTGATGATACACTGTAATACTTGATTTGAACTGCTTTCGCTTATTTGTTGAAAACTATGAGGCTAGAGAGGTGCATGACTGAGTAAGGCCGAGGGCCTATTGTGAAATATTTTGTTATAGCACGTGAGTTGTCCGTGCGGATTCAGATTGTACTATAGAACATGAGTTTTCCGTGTGGGATCTAGATATGATATGATAGCACGTGAGTTATCTGTGTAGCACGTGAGTGGTCCGTGCAGATTAGCGCTTGGGTTGTAGGAGCCCCTCCGGAATCTGAACACCCCTAGTGAGGCGCATGTACCTATTGAGCGTGTGCATTGAGGGCTGAGGGATTGAGTGACATTGCTATGAGGTTTCATTTATTATTGCTGTTACTGCATTTATCTGCTAATTTCCTGGTAGTATTTGCTGATTCATGAAATTTACCTTTTACTCCTGTTTATTCTTAACTGTGAAAAGTAATAATTAAACTGTTCTGCTTAGTTCGTCACTACTACTCAGTTTCTTAATTATTTATTTTACTTGCTGAGTCGGTTGTACTCATACTACACCCTGCAGTTTATGTGCAGATCCAGGTGAGTTTGAGTGCGGCGATCGTTGAGTCCAGTCCGACTTATCTTCGGAGACTGCATGGTAGCTGCTAGCATCCACAGGGCCTTGTTACTCCTTCTATCTTTTATTTTCTCTTTTGGGTTGTATTGACAGTTAGGCAGTGATGTATTAGTTTATGAATTTAGATGCTCATGACTTAGTGACACCCCGATGTTTGGGGATCGTTTCCGTATTTTCTATATTTATGTTTAGAGTCGACTTGTTTTATGAGAAATTCAAGTATGCGAAATGTTTTATTAAATTCTTATAATCAAATTAGTAGCGATATTTTGGGAAATAGGCTTGTATCACGATAGGCGCCATCACGACATGGTTTAGAGTTTGGTCGTGACAGAAATAAGTGTGAAAGTCTTGGTCAAAATTTTTTATGACTATTGTTTACCCTAAAATTTGGATAACAATTAAACTTATATTTTGGTTTTAAGGATATGTGATTTATTATAATATCAATTGATAAATAAGTGAGTTAATGACTGAATTAAACCGTAAAATAAATCAAACCAGTTATGCAAGTTGAGCCTTGAACTCGATAGGATATATCCTCGAGGTGATAGTAGAACAGGAACGATTATGATAGAATAACTATGATGAACAGTAAGTAGAGCGACAAGCAAGATAGAAATCGTATAAACAGCCGATTAACTGCTACTGATTTGATCCGTTCCAAGATTCACGCCACGATCCCCGACCAATCACGGATATTTTGCTCTTTCCGTTACTAAACCATCCCGATATTACTCGAAGTCTATCTCTTCAGGCTCCGATTGATACCGACTTTGATCTAGAAAGAGGCTTTGATTTCGGACTCAAAGTCTCAGCTCTTCGATGCAGCGTCCTAGCCTCGATCAAATAGTGAAATTGGGTAGCTCTGATTTCTACCGTATATTGATAGTCCCCTTGTTTCTTAGAATATAATGACAAGAAACGATTTGAGTCCCAATTTTTCTATGACCTCGATAGATAGTGATGCCATCCTCGTGACGTAAGCGATGGAAGTGACTGAAATGTCCCGTCAGTACAGTTCCCCAAATCATTAATGCGCGTCAGTGGGCGGTCAGCCACTAGTGCCGTCGAACCGCCACCGTAAATCTATAAATATGGCTTCTTTTTGTTGAATCAAAATTTACTTTCTTCTTCATTGGTTCTTCTAAGCCTTTAACTCTCTTAATCTCTTCTCTTTCATCACTCCTTATGCCATCTTTGCCAGTTTTGAACCATCAGAACTTACTACTTTCCTATTTCTTCTAATCATATAATGGCGAAAACATTCAAAACTGTTCCACAAAAGGAAAAAGCTTCCTCTTCTGGCTGGTCGGCGGCAGAACGCCGGTGGAACCGCTTCCTGAGGAATGCATTCCCGACCCGTGTGTTCTTAAGTCTGACTTCAAAATCAAGAATCCTCCATCGGTCCCTGGCCTATGTGAGCATGTATCGAGGTATATCTGCTCGATAATGGTGGGATATCTCGAGGATATCAAAAGGGATTGCAACTGGGGGGACAAAGTTGTAGAGATCCCTTCTCCTGAAGAAAGCATTACTACCCACGTGGAAGGGTTTTTAAGTGTTAACACTTACCCCTTCACGTTGGGTCCCCTCGATCCAGTTATCATAGATTTCTGCAAGAAATACCAAGTGACCCTTGGAAAAATTCACCCTTCTTTCTGGCGCATCGTGATCATGCTCCGGTTCTTCACCAGCAAAGTCGAGGGGCTGCAGTTCACCAGCGACCACCTCATCAGGTGATACAGCCCTCAAATCTTTCGAGGTTTGATTAAACTGCAACATCGGGCAACCAAGGCATTGTTCTCGAGTATCGACGAGTACAAGGACTGGGTTTGGATGGGTCAATTCATTCGGGTAAGGACTTGTGACCTTATCCCGAAGGAGAAAAATCCATTTCCTAAGAGATGGAACCCGAAGCATAAGTAACACTCTACTCGTTAATTTCCATGTTTCTACATTTTGCTTTATTTAACATCTTCCTTTGTCGTGCAGCGGCTGCTTGGATGCCTCGAGCAGTTCCTGACCTCGAGGACTGGGTTCGGAAGTTGGCTTCGACTTCCTCCTATGCTGAGCGCTGTTGACGCGACTTGGAAAAAGGCAAATAGGAAGCAAAGAACCATGGTGAGTTTCGCTCTTCTTATTAATGAGGCGTTGGTTACATTTATTTTTCTTACTTAGTCCCTTTTGTGCAGGCCTGAACAAAGGTGCAGTATTGACGCCTCCTAGTAGCGAGGAAGAGGCTATGGCCCCGACTCCAAAGCTGGGGAAAGATAATAAGAGAAAGAGGGTCTCGATGCCCGAGGACCCCAAACCCAAAAAGGTAGTAGCTCGAAGACCTAGGAGGAATGTCATTCCTCTAAATATGGAGTCAGTCCAAAAGTTGAGGGAATAAGAAGAAGAGGAAGACTAAGGAGATGACTCGGCGCTGGTGATTCGAATAAGGAAGACCGCCGAGACCGCCAAGTCCTCTAAGCCGGCGGTGGTTGCCGAGATCCTGCCTCATGATGAGGAGGTTTTGAAGAAAGATTCGGTCAAAGCTCCTGAATCACCTGAGGTCGATGTTATCCCTTGTCCAATAAAAAAACATACCAGAGAGGGCTGGTTCCGAGACCCCCAGAGCTGAACAAAGCGCCCTGAGCGACTCACTCAGGGCAGTGACAACAGTTCACTCACCCTTTATACCGGATTTCTCCGAGGAGGCCATAAGGGATGCTCGGGCTATAAAGACCCCGAAATAGGCGGAGTCCACGGTGAGGAGGATCCCTTTTTGGATTGCTTTACTAGGGTTGATGATGCCTCTGAACTCAACGACGCATCGAACCTCTTCGAAGAGGCCCAACGCCTTCTGACTCGGGTAAGTGTTAACTTTGTTGATGTAATTTTCTTTAAATTTTCCTTCCTTCTATTTAACTTCTATCTTTTGTCATGCAAGCTTTCTCTAGTCTTGATCCAACTTGAACCAGTGCGAGGCCGATATCCAAAAGGCTCTCAGAGGGGATTTCCTCTCTTAAGATTCTCTATGGGCAGAAGAACGAGGAGATCGGGGACCTCCAAGCTGACTTGGCTAAAGATCTCAAGGAGGAAGTCGAGCTGAACGAGCAGGTAACAATTCTCTTGAAAAAATATGGGCTTGATCCAAGGGTGGAAGCTAATGTTTTGATGTCACCCTTGTAGCAAAAAAATGAGAAGATAGAGCTATTCCGGGAGGAGGTCGATCAAGTTAAAGCAGACTGCCATACGTGGAAGGAAGGCATGGTCCGCTTTGCTGTGGAGAAAGAGACCATCTTGGCTCAATTGTCATCGGCCGAAGTCCAACTTCGTAATTCTAAGGAGAAGAGTTCGGTTCAAGCCAAGAGGATCGAGGAGCTCGAGGCTGAACTTGCTAAGGCCCAAGCTGAGGCCAAAAAGGAGAAGGAGGCTACCGATCGAGCACAATGGATTCCTAAGCTAGCAAAGTGCCAATTTCAGAGAGAGACCCTCGAGGAGATTCGTGCCCGAGGCTTTGATCTTTATGAGGAGATAGCTCACGCAAAGATGCACGAAGCCGATGCTAGGCAATTGGCCTCTTCCAATGATGATGATGACGATGAAGGTAGCAAGAGTGGATCCGATAATGGTGAAGAGCCCGAGGAGAAAGATGCCCCCGAGGAAGGAGTCACGCCCGAGCATAGCTTTGACTCTTGCACTTTTTCTTTTTTGTGTAGGACCCTTGTCGGTCCTTTGTAAATACTTTTTGTTCAAATATATATAAAAATATTTCCTTTTTGAGTTTCATCTCAGTTTTTTCCTTGTGATAATTTCAAAACTTGCGTTGTGCCTTGTAAAATTTTAGCATACTTTATGCCCTGAATAACATGTTTAAGACTTCGGTTTTGGGAAACTTGACTAAAGCTACACTAACACTGCTTTCATAGTCGAGTTCGAGTAAAAACTCGAACTCGAAGTAATAGAACCCTTTGGTTTGCATTGGGTGAGAAAGGATTCTCGAACTTCAAAATGTAATGGCCCTTAGGCTCTTTTGAATCGGGCCAATATGGACTTAGAAGAATGGCGTTTTCCCCTTTTCAGCTTAAAGACTTTATAAGAATTTCGTTATGCCTTAGCATATTTTTTTTACCCATTGGTTTTTTGAGGGTTTAATATTGATCGAAACCCTTTTACTTTTTATGCCTTCGCACAAATTTGTATTTAAAAAATTCGATACCTCTTAAGGTTTTTTGAGGGCTGATATTACCAAAGCCCTTTGATTATTTTGCCGAGGGTATCCCTTTTTAACCGATTTTCAAAGCATTTGAAGGCCTATTTTATTGTGGGATATGGACGTCTCCGAGTCGTGCTAGTTTGGTCGTAGCCTTTGGGTATGAATCTTAGGATTATTTTTCCAATAACACTTCGAACTTGTTCAAAGTGTTAGTCCTCGAGAATGGTGGCCTTGGCCTATAAATCGAGGGTTTCCTCTTTGAGGTCTTATGGTTTCGAAGTTAGATAGTTCGAACATGTTGGTTTTTGACGGCAGTCCCCGAGTATGGGGTTGATCGTTCAAGGTGTAGTTGTACTTGGCCCTTGAGCAAGTTTTCACAAGAAATCATAAGTATGGAACTTGTAAAGTAGAAATTTTCATTAAGTCACAAGATATCTGGTAAGGAAAAGTAATTCTTTGAATAGTTCATACATGCGTTCGTATTTTTCCATTAGGGCTCGAGTAATCTATACGGACACGGTTCATTCAATCGTTTGGTCCATTACAAAGTTTTCCTATCGATACCCATTTGACACGAAGTATTTTTCTTGAAAATATAACATCCGAGGGTGACACCCCCCTGTTAGCTTCAAGGTTTCACGTATTAATTTTGATGATACCAAACCAACATAATTATTAATCTAAGAATATTTACCTGTGGTAATCTTATTTTGCATAGGTTTATTTAAGAAAGAAGATGGTGGCAAAGATCCAAACAAATATGGGAAAGAGAATATCTTGTGAAGAATTTATCAAAGAAGATTATTTAGAGAATTAATCTCCAAGCGTCATAGAAGGAATAATATTTGAAAGTGACATTTCAAATACTGAATGACTTACTACAATATCAGAAGAAGACTCATTTGAAAATTATGGAAGAATGCTTCCTAAAGTTTTGGACAAGATCTACGTATGGAAGAAAGGAATATTCTTACTACAATATTATGGTAAGAAATTATATTCCAAGAACAAAGGAGAAAAAATTTTCTATATTGAATATCTATTACCTTATGAGATGAAGATTGAACAGAAGAATGATATTGCTCTAATAAAGGAAGAAGTTTGAAGTGGAAAGAAGATTGGTACTACACTCAAAAAGGAAAAGTATTAATAGAGGCTTGGTACTGCTATTAAGGAGGAATATTATCTTGAAAGATCTTTGCTATTCAACTGGATACCATAATATAAGGAAGTGTATAAGATAATTTTTAGAGACAATCAAGCAAAAGGATCAAGAAAAATATGCACGTGATCACATCCAGATTCAAAGAAGATCAAGTAAAATTCCTTGGGATAGACAATCAGTACTATTCATTATATGCTACACTCTCTTCCAAATAGCTATTGTTATTTCAAATCTCTTGGATCTTGCACAAAATAGCAAAGAATACAACAACAACAAAAAGAACAAGCCACTTCAATTATGCGACAAATCAAGAATCCATATCAAGGAAGATCTTCAATAAATATGAAGTGAAGATACTGCATCAAGAGGAACAACTATTTAAAGAAGAGTTGAAGATACTTCTCGGCACCAACTTCGTAGGCAACTTTCCTACTCTTTCTACACCTTAGTCAAGCACTGTATTCTTATGTTTACTAGTGTCATAAAAGATAGATAGAAAGGGAAAACTACTGAGAGGTTGTGTCATTGTTCGTTTCTTTGGTGCGCGAGTGAAAACCAAAGTGATGTTGTTGGTGAGCGAGTGAAAACCAACCCTTTGCTCATTGTTGGTGAGCGAGTGAAAACCAACCTTGTCAATGTTGGTGGTGATCGCTGAAAACCACAAAGGCTGTACTCAATTTAATTCACGAAGAGATCTAAAGATAATACTCTTACAACCCAAGAGGAATGGATTAGGATACCACATTGGTTCTGAACCAGTATAAAAATTCCTGGTGTTATTTACTTTATCGCTCTTATATTATATTCTGTGCCTTTACTGTTTATTGTTATTTACACTTGTTTAAATCGAAGGGACTAACAGTTCTGTGCAGGTTGTCTCCCCATCAGTCGACTAAGTCTAAATATAGTCAACTAATTTTTAATAGGCGTACAATTCACCCCTCCCCTCTTGTACTTTCAATTGGTATCAGAGCAGGTCTCACATCTTATTTTTTGCTTAACAGTAAGTGAGAGAAAATCCATGGCAAGTCATCAAATTACTGGAACCGTACTTCAAGAGGTTTACTCAACAAAAAGGCCACCGTACTTTAATAGTCCATATTATAGCCATTAGAAGGAAAGAATGAAGGTTTATGTTCAATCAATGGATTATCGAGCCTGGCTAGTTATTCAGAATGGACCAACGCTTATTCCGAGCAACAGTGATGGAAAGAAGCTTGTAAAAGGGGCATCCGTATTTGACTACCCAAAAGAACAGTTGGATATTATGCAAACAAATAGAGCAATCAACTTGCTCTATTGTGAGATTAGTGAAGAAGAATATAAGAAAATATCCACCTGTGAGACTGCTAAAGCTATATGGGACAGATTGGAAAATATCCATGGGGACACCAACAAATTTAAGAAAATTGAATCCAAGTCAAATTTTGAAGAATATGAAAATGATGAAGATGGGGAAGACTTGACCATAATACCCAGGACGAGAAAAAGGAAGAATAGAAAGAAGTAGAATAGAAAATTTCAATCCATCTAGAATCATCAAAAGAACCACAAGAATGAGGTTCATCAACAAGAGAACGTATGCTACTACTAATGTGGTAAACTAGGACATACGAAATTAAAATGTCCTAACCTCAAGAAGAAAAATCATAGAATGTCAACATGGAGCGACGAGGATGATCAAGAAGAAATGACAAACATATCTCTCAAGGAAAGAGGAGAAACTGACGAGATGTGCCTTAATGCTATCATGGATTGTGATCTTAAAAGCGACGAGAATGAATCTGAAGAAGAAAACGATCACAAAAGAATGCAGAACCTATGTTTCATGGCAATGGGAGAAACTGACAAGGTATGTCCTACTCCTATTACGTATTGCGATAAATGTGATGAATTGCAGGAAAATATTGAATTGGTTTTCAACGACCTTGAGAAAGTTCTCAATGGATATAATAAGTTAAGGAAAGAGAAGAAGGATTGGGAGATCAAACTTGAAGAATATAACAAGTTGAGAAATGAAAAGAAAGACTGGGATATTCAGCTTGAAGAATATCTGATGGAGAACAACTTAGTTCAAGAAGAAAATTTTGAGCGTCGCAAACAAATAAGCAGCTTGCACAAATCCCCCATCCACTACTTTGATCGATCAAAGTCGTCTCCTTGGCTTAACAACTATAAGTCGATTGAAAAGGGATCTACTGGTAACTTTGAAAAAGTTGATTGAGAAAAGTTCCACGTCAACTAATAAGGCAGCTGCGGGTAAATACCCTTCTTCTCATATTACATGCCATTATTGTGGTAATTTTGAACATAAAGTGTTTGCATGCAATTATGCAAAAAGTTATGTTAGATAAAAATATGTTTGGAGAGTTAAACAAATATATGCATCTCCAATTACACTAACTACTAACCCTCAAGGACCCAAAAATATTTGGGTACCAAAAATAAATTAATTTATTTTGCAGAAATTCTGATTCCATCCATAAAAGGGATAAACGAGATTTGCATAATGGCTGGTCCAGGCACAAGCTTAAAGACGCTTCAAAGTTTACACATACTTTATAGAGGATGAAGGAACTATTACACATGCTGGTAAAACTTGAGTGACTGGTATCATTAAAGTTTATCCAAGTCTTTTTTGATACATTATAAGATGATGTGTATCTAGTTACTGTTTTGTTTTAAAAGAGTAAAATTATAAGTATATACTGCTTGAGCAAACTAGCTACATTATACTAGTATTATGTTTGGTGTTATTTTTGAGTAGCACGAATGCATGTCTTGCATGAACCATGTCATTCGTATAAACATTAGGATAAGCAAGCATTCATGTATTTTATGTCGTCATGTGCTTAAGGAATTTTTTAAAGAGAATCACTTCTGATATTCATTCTCTTGGTGAGAGTATCAATACTTCTTTCAAATTCAAAAGGTAGTTTAACCTTGAGGATACTATATTGTGCATATGTGGAGATACTCAACCATCCCTAAGACTCAAAATCTTGGAAGGTACAAGTATATGGTTCAATTGATGTTTATCCATATTTTTACTTAGATTATGTTTCTTATTAAGAAAATGGTGCATTTGAAATGATCATGATGTGAGTTATAGTATTTGTTCAACATTTTTTTTGGCGTCATAACATGATTTCTCACATATTTAGTTTGGCGCCTGAATTGAAAGTTCTCTTGAAAAGAAAGCATAATTTTTGCATAAATTGTCTTCATTGTCTTGTATATGCTTTAATATTTTTTCATTGGATCTTATCTTGAATGAAATTTTGTCTGAGCTATGGGAAGGAAGAAAAATCAATTTTTGGTTATCTTATTTCCTTTGGTCGTAACTGTCTTGGTAAGACTCTTGGCATACTCCATATTCAATACTACTTACGATTTTATGAAATTCAGAATATTAGTTGTAAAGAAATCTCAACATACGCGTTTTTCTATACACTAATACTTTTCTAAGAAATTGTGAATAAGGATGGAGAACTTGCAGTGGATAGCTTGCAATAAACTGCTAGTGACACATCCATGCTAGTTGAACTAGTCAGACATGAAAAATCATTAAGCGATGAATAATGGATTCTAGCAGTGCAAGATTTGTTGAACGAAGCTGAAAGAATCAAAAGTATGAAAATCTAGTATCAAGAAAAGGAGCTGCAATCATGGATATCCAACGAGAATCTTGATGAGATTGGTAAGATTGTGGAAGTTAAGGGTAAACTTGTATCCAAGGTTTCACAACAAGAAGATTTGTTTCTTCTTAAAGAGTTTTGTTAGAACATCATTTTTCGCGTGCATATTACAAAGTTTGTAAACTATTTTTATGGATGTTGAAATATTTTTTAAATGGTTTAAAAATTGCATAACATTATTCTCTAGATTCTCTCTGGAATTGAAAGTTTTTTAATCACATTATTGTGGACAAAACTAGTTATCCTTTGAAACAAATCATGTTTATCATCTGACGATTGTTCTTTCCAAAGATGCATTTACTAGAGCATATTTTTTTGGTAGTACTAACCAAAAGTATGTCAAGTTTTTTTTAAGCCTCTAGAAGATGATCGGTTTGAAATTGAGTATTAACCTTCATCTTCAAATTTCAAATAATGCGAAGCAAGGAGAAAATTAGTAAGTCGAACGATCCAATTAAGTACCAAGGTATGACCGACTCTCTATTGCATTTTTATGATAAATATTTTGGTATACCTGATCCCATAATATTTCTTTATAATGCCACAAAAGATTTTTGGTTGATTCTAAATTATGGATTATTGTATGCGAGAACAAATTGCTTTGATCTAGTAGGATATTTTCAGATGCAACTTTGCAGGTAACAAAGTGGACTGAAATAGATAAAAATGGGATGGAGATTTTTTCTAAAATTCTCATGTCATGAAAA
The DNA here is from genome assembly GCA_005239525.1 of Nicotiana knightiana. Classification (NCBI taxonomy): domain Eukaryota; kingdom Viridiplantae; phylum Streptophyta; class Magnoliopsida; order Solanales; family Solanaceae; genus Nicotiana; species Nicotiana knightiana. The sequence continues at coordinate 129,710 of ML437600.1, forward strand.
AGACAAAAATAGAGCACAAGTCAGAACACATGTCATTAGATTACTTCTGTCAGAAAGTATTTTGGAAATCTGCCTGGAGGACATTGACCATCATCTTGCAGATAATTCCTCACATTTACGAAAGGAGTTATTTTGGTAATGATATCCTAGTGTATCCTTTTTGGTAAAAATGATTCGTTATCAAGTTATTTCTTTTATGTTTATCATTTGTGTGATTTCAAGTCTATGATAGCATGTCTGCCGTTCTGATTCTATTAAACTAGTTTTAAATAGATTCAAAATTGTGTCGTCCTACTCTACGTTTTTAGAAGTCTATTAATTCTCTTCTGTCACGACCCAAATTCCCAACCTTAGGGATCATGATAGCGCCTAACACCACACTTGCTAGGCAAGCCAATGTTAGAGTTCGATTAGCTATTTTCCTTTGATTATCCATTTAAACATAATAAAATAAATTTAAAGTAAACTTAATCTAATGGTTTCCAAATAATAACTCCAAATATAAAATAATAAACAAATAAATAAACTGAGACACCGAGCCACAAACTAATTATATAAATAACTCTAAGACTACCTCAGGGTCTGGTGTCACAATTCATGAACTACTAAAGAATACTACAATTAATGGGCTGAAAGAAATAATATAACTGTTTTAGGAAAATTATAAAACAGTCTCTACGAACTAAGAGAAGAATCTCGGGATCTACGAACACCGGCATATATACCTCGTGTCTCCGGATAATAGATAGCTGCCACTAAAATCTCTACTGCTGGCCGGTATCCGGATCTTCACAAAAGAGTGCAGAGTGTAGTATCAGTACAACCGACCCCATGTACTGAGTAAGTGCTAAGCCTAACCTCGACGAAGTAGTGACGAGGCTAAGACGGGGCAATTATAACTTAAACTGTGACAATACATATATATAATAACGCAATAAAATAATTCTACACAAACAAAGAAAATATAAACAGAAATAATCAATAAAATAACTCAGTCGCCTATTCCAGGCCTCAGCTGTCACAAAATTTCACACAAGTTTCTAAATTTCCAAACCTTAATTTAAAAATAACCAAATGTGCAGGATATGGGAAAACAATAGGATAAAACAATAAATTTCCAAATCTTTGTAATAAAATCAGTAAAGCATAATTATCCTCCCTTATCACTGTCATATATTTATATTCTCCTTGTCCACCCATATCACAGTCATATATATTTCCCCTGTCCACCCTTATCACAGTCATATGTATATATTTCCCATGTCCACTCTTATCACAGTCGTATATATTTATTTTCCCTGTACACCCTTATCGCAGTCATATATATTCATTTATATCAAAACTTTCACAATTCAGGCCAAGCCTTTCACAATACTTTTGTCTCAACAGTCATAAACAATAAACAGTAGTTCTCACAAACTTCATAAAGAATATCTCAACATGAACTAACAGGAATATACATACATATATATATATATATATATATATATATATATATATATATATATATATATATATATATATATATATATATATATATATATACCAAGGAAAATAACTAATACTTTCCCAAACATGATTGCAACAAGGCTTAAAACAATATAACATGCCAAGTAATTATAGAAGACAACAATGAATATGAAACAATTAAAAACATGAAACAATTAGATTGGAAACGGGGAAGGGATCATTTAAGTGGACCATATGGTGGTGCATAGATACTCGTCACTTCACCTATACACCACACACATGCATTTTCACATAACAATTAAGTTGGGGATTCCTATACCCTCAAGTCAAGGTTAAACCAAGCACTTACCTCAATTTGCAGGCCGCTCACTGTTCAATTATAGCTTTTCCTCTTGAATTCACCTCCAATACACTCGAATCTAACCATAATTAATTTAATATCATTAATTAATGCTAAAGGAACTAACTTTACTGAAAATTATAATTTTTTTCTAAGTTTTCTCAAAAAAAGTTAAAACCCGACCCTGGGCCTGCTTAGTCTAAACTCGGGACTCGGACTAAATTACGTTTAACCATTCACACACGAGCCCGAATATACAATTAGTTTTGAAATCCGACCTCAATTCGAGGTAAAGATTCGATTTTTTACAAAATTCCCTAATTCTACCCAAACCCTCAATTTTTACCATGAAATTTTTTAGTTTTTGATTTAAAAGTGATGAAAAACATTGGGTAATTGAAAGATTAAAGTTTAGAATTGATTACCAACAATTTGGGGATGAACTTTTATGAAGAAAATCGTCCTTAGGGTTGTGTAGTTCGAAAATTTTGAAGAAAAAGGGTTTTGTCCGTTTTAAAAGTGTATATAGTTGGGCAGGCGTTCTATGCGTTCGCATATGTCACGACCCAAAATCTATTAAGGTCCTAATGGCGCCGGACACCATCGTCAGGAAAGCCAATCATTAATTGGTTGAAATAAATTCTTGTTTTAACATTTTTGAAATCATTACCTTTAACTTATTACGAAATAACTAAACAAAATTCGTTAAGTAGATACGATAGTTTAATATTCCATTTTTTTTATGAAATACATCCCATAGACATCCCAGAATCCGGTGTCACAAGTGCATGAGCAATTTCTAAGAATTTATACAATCATTACAAAGCTTGTCCGAGATACAAAGTGGACTATGGAATTTCAAAAAAAATGAATACAATACGAGGGAGACTCTGTCAGCTGCGGATTGCCTCCGGATGATACATCTCGCGTAGGTCTCCAAACCAGCCACATCGCTGTGAAAGTACCCGTGCAATAAAAATACACAACAAGTGTAGCATGAGTACGAAAACAACGTGTACTCAGTAAGTCGCCCGCCTAACCTCAGAGAAGTAGTGACGAGAGGTCGAATTAGACACTCACTAAGGTCCAACAAATTAATTTAGCACAATATGATATCAGTAATAGGCATACGAGGATGATAAAACAGTAAGCATTACGGATAACTGTAATTCAAATAAATACTGAAAGTAAATAAGCAGTTACTATTCCCTCGTTTCCCCCCAAATGTCTTAAATAAACAATTACTTCTTTATTTTTCCCCCAAATATCTTGTCACTTCAAAATGCATGAAAAATATTTAGCAATTTAGCATGCGCATACTGGATAAGGACAACCGGCCTGAGCCATCATAATAATCATCTCTGTGCACTGCCGAGGGTCGAACGGCCCAAACCATAATATTTCTTTCAATCTCGCTGTGGCGTACGACCCGCTCCCATGAGAGTGGGGGAAATAACACTCCACTCGCGGAATGTAAATTGCGAAGCGGTCACATGCAGTCATGCACAATCAAAAGTCCACCCCGACTACATCGGGAAAACAAATACTCAAGTAAATGACAAATTTCTCCTTTAAAAATCACAAAAATTAGTATTTAAATCTTTTCTCGAAATTCATTTGCCAAGTTTAATAATATTCAATAATATAACCTTATCCGGAATATAATTATCCACGGAGGAGTCAATTATCTTTCTAAGTGATTAAGAAGGTACACTCTAGCCTTCGTAGGAAATAAATTACAAATTCAATAGCATTATCAGTCTTATATTATTGGCAAGATCACATGTACAATACGTAAGGCATGCTAGTGGGTCCTAGGCTACCCGGACATGGCATAATAGTAGCTACGCACGTACTCCCGTCACCTCGTGCGTACATAGCCCCCACAGATAGTCGCACATACTTAATTAGTTCACCTAGGGGGACAATTCCCCCTCACAAAGTTAAAAAGGAGACTTATCTCGCTCCGAAATTCCATAACCGGCTTCCAAGACCTTCCGATGACTCCAACGGATGCACAACGCCCCAAAACTACCAAATAACGGGCAAAGCAATTAAAATTCATTCTTATATTTGCAACAATTTAGATTATATAATTTCCCTACTCCGCTCAATGTATTGACCAAAATGCCCTCGGGCCCACGTGCCCGAAATCCGAATTTCTCGAAGATATATTCTACCCATAGCTTTACTAGTTCAAATATACAATTTACTCTAAATTCCATGCTCAAATTCGTGGTAAAACTCCAATATACAAATTTCTAGGTCTTTCCTCCAAAATCCCAATTTTCTACTAATTTTCATGTCTAATACATGCATATAACTGGTATTTAACTTAAAAACATGAGGAAATTACTTACCTTGACATTGATGATGAAATTCCCCTCTTGAAGCTCTCCTAAAATCGCCTAAGCCATGAGAAAAATGAGAAAATGAACCAAGATCCTTGTTTAAAACATCTGCCCAGAACGATTTTTGCACCTGCGCTTTCGCAGGTGTGCCCAAGAGCCCGCACCTGCGGTGTAATGACCCGATCGGTGTTTTTGCGTTATCGGACCCCGTTCCCCTACATGAAACTTCCCATAGCGGCTTTTTATGATTTATGACTTGCGGGGGCTGGTGGTCCGGGATTCGGAGGTGTTTAGAGTGCAATAGGAACAATTGGTTCCTTAAGGTTGGCTTTTATGGCAAAGTTTGACTTCGGTCAACATTTTGGGTAAACGATCTCGGAGCCGAGTTTCGTCGGTTCCAGTAGGTTCGTGTGATGATTTTGGACCTGGGCGTATGTTCAGAATGGGTTTCTGATTACCCGGGGGCATTTCGGCGCCCAATATTGAAATAAGAAGTTCCTTAAGTTCATATTTTGGTTTGGGGCGTGTTTTTGTGTTATCGAGGTCCGAACGGAATTTCGAGATCGAAAATAGTTCTGTTATGTTAATTATAACTTGCGTGCAAAATTTGGTGTCATTCTGAGTTGTATAGATCGGTTCGGCGCGTTGTTAGCGAAGTCTAGAAAACTTAAAGTTCTTAAGTTTGGTTCTTGGGGGTTTGGAGGTGTGATTTTGAGTTTTGGCGTTGTTTTTGGGTGTTCCAAAGTCTCGAGCGAGTCTGTAGTATGATTTGAGACTCGTTGGTATATTTGGACTAGGGCTCGGGTGGGCCCAGGTGCCTCCCAGGTACCTAAAGGGGCTAAAAACCAGCTAAAATAGCTGCTGGTGCACCTGTTCTGGTGTGACCGCAGGTGCGGTTTCCCAGTCGCAGGTGCGGGACCGCTCATGCGGTCCCCAGCATCGCAGGTGCGACCCCCAGTGGTCTGGCCAATTATCGCAGGTGCGGACAAAATTCCACAAAAGCGGATCCGCATGTGCGGGCCCAAGCTCCCCAATCCATTTCCGCAGGTGCGAGATTTATTCTCGCAGGTGCGAGACCGTAGGTGCGGTCCTCGAGCCGCAGGTGCAAAAACACTGTCTAGAGAGTGCGTTTTATATACGGGTTTTAAACACATTTTTCTCATTTCTTCTTCTTCCTTGGGGCGATTTACACCATTGTTGAGGGGCTAACGACCTGGTCATCTAAGGTAAGTAAAGTCTACTCTAATCTTAGCTTCATGCACGGATTTCTAGCGTACTTATCTACATAAATTAGTGAAAAATCAAGAATTGGGTAGTAACCTAGAGCTTGTGATAATTTGAGAATTTAACCGTGAATTTGCTATGAAATCAAGTAAGAATCGTATATTAATGATCCTTAGGCTTTGGGTGAGTGTTCCCTTCGAGAATTTGTGGAATCCGAGCGTGCGGGCCCGGGGTTGGATTTGAGAATTTCTCAAGAATGTTGAATTATTGACAAATTAGGATAATTTCCCTACTTTGAGCAGGCATTGATGTCATTATATCGTATTTGGCTAGTTGCGAGTCCTCGGTTGTAGAGTTCATAGATTCGGGCGCATCCTTGGTCCGCGGGGTAGTTTCGACACGAGGTGAGTCTCATTTCTAATCTTGTAAGGGGGAATTGTCCCCCTAGGTGATTTAAATGCTCTATGTGATAATTTGTGGGGGCTACGTGCGTACAAAGTGACGAGAGTCCGTACGTAGCGAATATTACCATTATGTCCGGCTAGTTAGGCCCACATCATGCCTTGTGTTTTACTTGATATGAACTATATGCGTGCGGAATTTACATTTCATATTTCTTACATCCCCGAAGTTATGAAATTTGAGAAAACTTGTAAGAAATTGATCATGGAAAGGTATCCTCTTTTTAAAAAGGGATAATGTATGTGCATGTGACCGTTTTGCAATTTGTATTCCGCGAGCGGAGTGTGATTTCCCCCACTCTTATAAGAGACGCACTTTTGGGATGGGCCGATCGATCCTCGATAGTGCGTAGAGAGATTGAGAGATACACTTTTGGGACGAGCCGATCGATCCTTCGGCAACACAGAGAGAGATTGAGAGACGCACTTTTGGTACGGGCCGATCGATCCTCGACAGTGCGTAAAGATATTGAGAGATGCACTTTTGGGACGGGCCGTTCGATCCTTCGGCAGTGCATAGAGAGGTTGAGATATGAACTTTTGGGACGGGCCGATCGATCCTTCGGCAGTGCATAGAGAGGTTGAGAGGTGCACTTTCGGTACGAGCCGTTTGATCCTCGGCAGTGCACGAGCGTGACTATCTTATGACTCTGGCCGGTTGTCCTTACCCTGCCTGCATATGATTTATTTGTTATTAAATTTCATGCTATTGATTTGACAGATATTTGGGAACAAGTGAAGTGGTAATTGTTTTATTTATCCCCAACATTTTTTTCTTGGATCTCAGTACCTTATGTATATACTTGTTGCTTCACTATCCTTACATGTCTACTATTTTATTTACATTTTATTAAATTATACTGTTGGACCTTAGTGAGTGTCATGTCGAACTCTCGTCACTACCTCTTCGAGGTTAGGAGGGATACTCACTGGGTACATATATATTTATGTACTCATGCTGCACTTCTGTACTTAATTGTACAGGTTCTGAGGCTGGTGTTTTTGGTTATCCGACCGGAGCTTCACACATTCTGGACCTGACTGCACGGTGAGCTGCCTCCCTTGACGATTCCCAACTGTGCTATGGAGTTATCTTTTGTTTATTCCTGTCTATATCCTTTCAGACAACAGTACATCTTGTATCATCTTTTGTATATTCTACTAGATCGCCTATTGACTTGTGACACTAGTTCCTGGCACGCACGTAATAGATTCTATTTTGGGACTGTATATATATATATATATATATATATATATATATATATATTGGATCATGATCATTTTGGTTGTATGTATTTAAAATGGTAAATGCTTCCGCTTTCATTTAAACAAGCTAAGTGTAAAACTTTGGAAAATATGTGGGGTTGGTATGTTAATAATGAAAATCTCACTAATAAACAACCGTTGGCTTGCCTGACCCCGATGTTGGGAGCCATCACGACCCGTGTGGGATTTTGGGTCGTGACAACATGGTATCAAAGCACTAGGTTCACGTAAGTCTCAAGAGTCACGGGCGAACCCAGTAGAGTCTTGCGGATCGGTACAGAGACGTCTATACTTTTCTTCAGGAGGCTACAGGGTGTTAGGAAACCTCTATTTGTTCTTACTCTATCGTGCAACCTATGATTTACTAAACTCATTCTTCTATTCTCTCACGATGGTGAGGACGCGTGCATCTGATGTTCCGGACCCGGGGAGGGCCGCTACCCCCGCCGCCCGAGGCTGGGGGAGGGCATCGACCCGTGATAGGGGACGAGGGTGTCCCAGAGCTATACCGGTCCCGCCACCAGAGGACCCTATATTAGAGGAGCAGGATGAGGTGCCTCCAGCAGGTCCTGCACCCGTAGACTTTATGACGGCGCAGGGCTTCCAGGTATTCATGGGCCGTATGATGAGATTTATGGACACCATGTCCCAGGCTGGTTTATTTCCAACAGATCCTGCCACTTCATAGGCGGGAGGGGGAGCCCGACCCCTACTTCCCAGGCCGCAGGACCGACAACAGAATTTCATCACACCCCGGGTGCACTGCCCGTTGGTGGTACCCAGCCTATAGCGGCAGCACCGGAGCCAAGACCAGCTGCGGATGGCGACCAACATATGATGTTAGATAGATGGACTCGCTTGCGCCCTCTAGTATTCGGGGGTGAGCGAGGTGAGGATGCCCAGGACTTCATTGATAGGTGCAGGGATAGACTGTACAACATAGGGATCCTAGAGTCCCATGGAGTGGACTTTACTGCATTCCAGTTAGAGGGCAGAGCTCGTAGATGGTGAGAGGGAAGAGCTGCGGGGTCAGTTTGAGCGGTTAGAGTAGGGGAAAATGTCCATGACGGCTTATGAGGCTAGATTTTCAGAGTTGTCACACCATGATCTTATAATATTGCCCACCGATGCTGAGAGAGTTTGGAGGTTTGTAGCAGGGTTGCATCCAGGTATTAGATCCACCATGGCTCGAGAGGTGGATAGGGGTACCTTTTATCAGCTCGTAGTGGATATTGCTCGTAGGATCGAGGGTTATCGATCGAGGAGCAGGGAGCAGGGAGCAGGGTCAGCAGGACAAGAGGGCTAGGTTTTCAGGGGATTTCAGAGGCGCCCCAGCTAGGGGAAAGGGTCAGCATAGCAGTGGTCAGTCCAGCAGGCCTTTTTACTCAGCACCTCCACCACCTCCCTGAGGTGTTCCAGCGAGGCCTCGTTTCAGCGCCATGCTAGGGCGTTCCTACCGTTCTCCAGCCATTCAGAATTCACACAGTGGTTATTCCATTCATTAGAGATCCTCCGTTCCTTATTTCAGTGCTATGCTTGAGGGCTCTCATCGCCCTCCGGCCCTTCAGGGATCTTCCTCGAGGCAGCAAACTGTGCCACCTGGGCATTGTTACGAGTGTGGAGAGCTAGTTTATATGAGGAGGCAGTGTCCCCAGTATCGGGGAAAGGCCGTACAACAGCGCTATCAGTCGATGGGTCCGGTACCAGCAGTCCGACCACCTAGAGTTGGAGGACAGGCCGACAGAGGTCGTCCTAGAGGTGGAGGCCAGTCAGGGAGAGGTCAGGCAACTCCTGTACACTCTGGTGGGGCTTAGTCTTCTGGTGCTCCAGCCAGGTTTTATGCTATTCCGGCCAGATCAGATGCAGTGGCCTCAGACGCCGTGATCACAGGTATTATCTCAGTATGTGGTAGAGAGGCTTTAGTATTGTTTGATCCAGGATCCACTTATTCATATGTTTCAACCTTATTTGCTCCTTTTCTGGATGTCTCTCGAGAGTCTTTGGGATCTCCTATATATGTGTCCACTCCTGTGGGTGACTCTATGGTGGTAGACTGAGTGTACCGGTCTTGTGTGATCATCTTCTATGGGTTTGAGACCAGAGTTGACCTTTTGTTGCTCCCCATGGTTGATTTTGAGGTTCATGGATTGGCTATGTCCTTATCATGTCGTGCTTGATTTCCATGCCAAGACAGTTACTTTAGCCATGCCTGAGTCACCTAGGCTGGAGTGGAGGGGTTCTTCAGTTAGCATAACCAGCCGGGTTATTTCATTCTTGAAGGCTCGACATATGGTCGAGAAGGGTTGTCTAGCCTATTTTGCTTATGTGCGGGACACCACTGCCGAGTCTCCGACGATTGATTCCGTGCCAGTTGTTCGAGAGTATGCTGATGTATTTCCTTCGGATCTTCCGGGCATGTCTCCGCACCGTGATATTGACTTCTGCATTGATTTAGCTCCAGGCACCCAGCCTATATCCATTCCTCCGTACCGTATGGCTCCGAAAGAGTTGAAGGAGCATCTTGAGGAGTTGTTAGCTAAGGGGTTCATCAGACTGAGTGTATCACCGTGTGGTGCTCTAGTTCTATTTGTGAAGAAGAAGGGTGGGTCTATGCGGATGTGTATTGATTACCGCCAATTGAACAAGGTTACCATTAAGAACAAGTATCCTTTGCCGTGCATCGATGATTTGTTTGACCAGTTGTAGGGTGATCATGTGTTTTCTAATATTGATTTTCCATCAGGGTATCATCAGTTGAGGATTCGGGCTTCAGATGTTCCGAAGACTGCTTTTCATACGAGATATGGCCATTATGAGTTCCTAGTGATGTCCTTTGGCTTGACTAATTCCCCAGCAACATTCATGGACTTGATGAATAGCATGTTCAGGCCATATATTGATTCTTTCATCATTGTCTTCATTGATGACATTTTTATTTACTCTCGTAGCCTGGGGGAGCACGAGCAACATTTGAGAGTTGTGCTCCAGACCTTGCGAGAACAGAAGCTATATGCTAAGTTCTCCAAGTGTGAGTTTTGGTTGGATTTTGTGGCATTTTTTGGGCATGTGGTGTCCGGAGAAGGTATCAAGGTTGATCCTCAGATGATCGAGGCAGTTCAGAGTTGGTCGCGTCCTACTTCAGCTACAGAGATCAGGAGCTTTTTGGGCCTAGTAGGCTATTATCACCGATTTATGGAGGGTTTCTCTTCTATTGCAGCTCTATTTACTAGATTGACTCAGAAGAATGCCCCGTTTCGATGGTTAGACGAGTGTGAGGCGAGATTTCAGAAGCTCAAGGTAGCATTGACCTCAGCGCCATTTCTAGTATTGCCTTCCGATTCTGGGAGGTACACGGTATATTGCGACGCTCCACCATAGCTTGCGGCACTTATTTAAGTAGAAGGATCTTAATTTGAGGCAACGCAGATGGCTTGAGTTGTTGAAGGATTATGATATCACCATTATTTATCACCCGGACAAGGCAAATGTGGTGGCAGATGCTTTGAGAAGGAAGGCTGAGAGTATGTGTAGCTTGGCTCATATTGCAGCAGAGGAGAGACCTCTAGCCTTGGACATTCAGTCCTTGGCCAATCGCCTAGTGAGATTAGATCTTTCAGAGCCTCGTCGAGTTTTGGCCTATGTGGTTGCTCAGTATTCATTATTGGGAGAGATTAAGGCCCGACAGTTCTATGATCCGTGCTTAGCAGAGCTTTGGGAGACAGTGGTTCATGGTAGGGCCAAGGAGGTTACTATTAGCGAGGATGGTGTTCTGAGACTTCAAGGCCGTTTATGTGTTCCTAATGTTGATGTCCTGAGGGAGAGGATTCTATAGGAGGCACACAATTCTCGGTATTCTGTTCACCCTGGTGCTATGAAGATTTATCGTGATTTGAAGTAACATTACAGATGGAGGCAAATGAAGAAGGACATTGTGGAGTATGTGACTAGGTGCCTTAATTGCCAGCAGTTTAAGTATGAGCACCAGAGGCAAGGAGGCCTAATTCAGCGGATGCCCATTCCTGAGTGGAAATGGGAGCACATTGCTATGGACTTCGTGGTTGGATTGCCTCGGACTTTGCGGAAGGTTGACGTGGTTTGGGTCATTGTGGGTAGATTGACCAAATCGGCGCATTTCATCCCAGTGGCTACTACTTATACATCTGAGAGGTTGGCCCAGATCTACATTCGGGAGATAGTCCGGTTGCATGGTGTGCCAGTGTCCATTATATCAAACCGAGGTCCTCAGTTCACCTTGTACTTCTGGAGAGCATTGCACAGTGAGATGGGAACCCTTATAGATCTCAGCACATCATTTCACCCTCAGATTGATGGTCGGCCAGAGCACACAATTCAAATATTGGAGGACATGCTCAGGGCATGTGTGATTTATTTCGGAGGTTAGTGGGACCAGTTCTTGCCTTTGGCCGAGTTTGCTTACAATAATAGTTATCAGTCCAGCATTGAGATGGCACCATTTGAGGCTTTATATGGTCGGCGATGTCGTTCTCCTATCGGGTGGTTTGAGCCTGGAGAGGCTAAGTTATATGGCACCGACTTGGTGAGGGATGCCTTGGAGAAAGTGAAGTTGATTCAGGAGAGGCTCCGTACAGCACAGTCCAGGCAGAAGAGTTACGCGGATCAGAGGGCGCGTGATGTATCATTTATGGAGGGAGATAGGGTCCTGTTGAAAGTCTCGCCCATGAAGGGTATTATGAGGTTTGGGAAGAAGGGAAAGCTGAGCCCGAGGTTTATAGGTCCATTCAAGGTGTTGAGGCGAGTTGGGGAGGTTGCTTATGAGCTGGCCTTGCCTCCCAGTTTATCAGGAGTTCACCCAGTTTTTCATGTATCCATGCTCCAGAGGTACCATGCCGACTTCTCTCACATGGTTGATTTCAGCACTATTCAGTTGGATGAGAGGTTGGGCTACGAGGATGAGCCAGTTGCTATTATTGATAGGCAGGACCGCCAGTTGAGGTCCAAGAGAGTTTCTGCCGTAAAGGTTCAGTGGAGGGGCCAACCCCTTGAGGAGGCGACCTGGAATTTCGAGGAGGACATGCGGAGCAGATATCCACACCTATTCAGCACTTCAGGTATGATTCTAGACCCGTTCGAGGACGAACATTTGTTTTAGAGGTGGAGAATGAAACGACCCGACCGGTCGTTTTGCGTTATCGGACCCCGTTTCCCAAAATAAATCTTCCCATAGCGGCTTTTTATGATTTATGACTTGTGGGGACTGGTGGTCCGGGATTCGGAGGTGTTTAGAGTGCAATAGGAACAATTGGTTCCTTAAGGTTGGCTTTTAAGGCAAAGTTTGACTTCGGTCAACATTTTGGGTAAACTACCTCGAAATTGAGTTTTGTCGATTCCGGTAGCTTCGTGTGATGATTTCGGTCCTGGGCGTATGTTCGGAACGGGTTTCTGATGACCCGGGGGCATTTCGACGCCAAATATTAAAATAAGAAGTTCCTTACGTTCATATTTTGGTTTGGGGCGTGTTTTTGTGTTATCGAGGTCCGAACGGAATTCTGTGACCGGGAATAGTTCCGTTATGTTAATTATGACTTGCCTGCAAAATTTGGTGTCATTCCGAGTTGTATAGATCGGTTCGGCGCGTTGCTAGCAAAGTCTAGAAAACTTAAAGTTCTTAAGTTTGGTTCTTCGGGGTTTGGAGGTGTGATTTTGAGTTTTAGTGTTGTTTTAGGTGTTCCTAAGGCTTGAGCGAGTACGTATTATAATTTGGGACTCGTTGGTATATTTGGACTAGGCTCGGGTGAGACCAGGTGCCTCCCGGGTACCTAATGAGGCTAAAAACTAGCTAAAATAGCTGCTGGTGCACCTGTTCTGGTGTGACCGCATGTGCGGTTGCCAAGTCGCAGGTGCGGGACCACTCTTGCGGTCCCCAACATCGCAGGTGCGAACCCCAGTGGTCTTGCCAATTATCGTAGATGCGGACAAAATTCCGCAGGAGCGGAGCCGCAGGTGCGGTCTCCACTCCGCAGGTTCGGCCCTAGGCTCCCCAGTCCATTTCCGCAGGTGCGAGATTTATTCTCGCATGTGCGAGACCACAGGTGCGGTCCTCAAGCCGCAGGTGCGAAAACACTGTCCAGACAGTGTGGTTTATATACGGGTTTTAAACACATTTTTCTCATTTCTTCTTCTTCCTTGGGGCGATTTCCACCATTGTTGAGAGGCTAACGACCTGGTCATCTAAGGTAAGTAAAGTCTACTCTAATCTTAGCTTCATGCATGGATTTCTTGCTTACTTATCTACATAAATTAGTGAAAAATCAAGAATTGGGTAGTAACCTAGAGCTTGTGATAATTTGAAAATTTAACCGTGAATTTTCTATGAAATCAAGTAAGAATCGTATATTAGTGATACTTAGGCTTTGGGTGAGTGTTCCCTTCGAGAATTTGTGGAATCCGAGCGTGCGGGCCTGGGGTTGGATTTTGAGAACTTCTCAAGAATGTTGAATTATTGAAAAATTAGGATAATTTCCCTAATTGGGGCATGCATTGATGTCATTATATAGTATTTGGCTAGTTGCAAGTCCTCGGGTGTAGAGTTCGGAGATTCGGGTGCATCCTTGGTCCGCGGGGTAGTTTCGACACGAGGTGAGTCTCCTTTCTAACCTTGTAAGGGGGAATTGTCCCCTAGGTGATTTAAATGCTATATGTGATAATTTGTGGGGCCTACGTGCGTACAAAGTGACGAGAGTCCGTACGTCGCGACTATTACTATTATGCCCGGGTAGTTAGGCCCACATCATGCATTGTGTTTCACTTGATATGAACTATATGCGTGCGGAAATTACATTTCATATTGCTTACATCCCCGAAGTTATGAAATTTGAGAAAACTTGTAAGAAATTGATCATGGAAAGGTATCCTCTTTTTAAAAAAGGATTATGTATGTGCATGTGACCGCTTCGCAATTTGTATTCCGCGAACGGAGTGTGATTTCCCCCATTCTTATGAGAGACGCACTTTTGGGACGGGCCGATCGATCCTCGGCAGTGCGTAGAGAGATTGAGAGATGCACTTTTGGGATAGGCCGATCAATCCTTCGGCAGTGCATAGAGAGATTGAGAGACGCACTTTTGGGATGGGCCGATCGATCCTCGGCAGTGCGTAGAGAGATTGAGAGATGCACTTTTGGGACAGGCCGATCGATCCTTCGACAGCGCATAGAGAGGTTGAGAGAAGCACTTTTAGAACGGGCTGATCGATCCTTTGGAGAGAGGTTGAGAGGTGCACTCTTGGTACGGGCCGTTCGATCCTCAGCAGTGCACGAGCGTGACTATCTTATGACTCCGACTGGTTGTCCTTACCCTGCCTGCGTATGATTTATTTGTTATTAAATTTCATGCAATTGATTTGACAGATATTTGGGAACAAGTGAAGTGGTAATTATTTTATTTATCCCCAGCATTTGTTTCCTGGATCTTAGTACCTTACGTATATACTTGTTGCTTCACTATCCTTACATGCCTACTATTTTATTTACATTTTATTAAATTGTACTGTTGGACCTTAGTGAGTGTCATGTCGACCTCTCGTCACTACCTCTTCGAGGTTAGGCGGGATACTCACTGTGTACATATATATTTATGTACTCATGCTGCACTTCTGTACTTAATGGTACAGGTTCTGGGGCTGGTGTTTCTGGTTATCCGACCGGAGCTTGACACATTCTGGACCTGACTCCACGGTGAGCTGCCTCCCTTGACGATTCCCAGCTGTGCTATGGAGTTACCTTTTGTTTATTCATGTCTATATCCTTTCAGACAACAGTACATCTTGTATCATCTTTTGTATATTCTACTAGATCGCCTATTGACTTGTGACACTAGTTCCTGGCACGCACGTAGTAGATTCTATTTTGGGACTGTATATATATATATATTGGATCAAGATCATTTTGGCTGTATGTATTTAAAATGGTATATGCTTCCGCTTTCTTTTAAACAAGCTAAGTGTAAAACTTTGGGAAATATGTGGGGTGGTATGTTAATAATGAAAATCTCACTAATAAACAACCGTTGGATTTCCTGACCCCGGTGTTGGGCGCCATCACGACCCGTGTGGGATTTTGGGTCGTCGCATGCGGTTTCCTTCTCCTCTAGCCGGATCCGCACTTGCGACCCATTTCCCGCATCTGCATCTTCGCAGGTGCGGAAATTCCATCGCACCTGCGATCCCAGCCAAGCCAGCCCACTCTCGCACCTGCGGCGCTGTCACGACCCAAAATCCCTAAGGTCGTGATGGAGCGGGACACCATTGTCAGGTAAGCCTATCATTTATTTAATTGAAACAAATTCTGGTTTTTAACATTTATGAAAAACATTTTCTTTCACTTTATTCCATATTAACTAAATAAAAATCTGTCGAATAAACCAGTTATTTAAATATTACAATTTAGCAAACATATCCCAACATATCCCAGAACCTGGTGTCACAAGTACATGAGCAATATCTAAGAATTTATACAATCATTACAAGCCTGTCCGAAGTACAAATTGGACGAGGAAATTTAAAATAATGTAATAAATACAGTACGAGTGAGACTCTGTCAGCTGCGGATCGCCTCCGGATGATGCAACACGCCTAAGTCTTCGAATCCTCCACATTGCTATGAAAGTACCTGTGCAATGAAATGCACAGCAAGTGTAGCATGAGTACAAAAACAACGCGTACTCAGTAAGTCGCCCCCCAAACCTCAGAGAGGTAGTGACGAGAGGTCGAATTTCACACTCACTACGGGCCATCAAATTAATTAACATTATAAGATGAACACAATAGGCATGTGAAGGTAGTAAAACAACATATATATAAGGCACTAAAACCCAAGTAAATACTGGAAATAAACAACCAGTTACCACTTCCTCATTATTTTCCAAAATATCTTAAATAAACAATTTCCTCTTTGTTTTCCCCTAAATGTCATAAATCGAAAATTTCTTCTCTATTTTCCCCCAAATATATTATCACTTCAAAATCATGAAAAAAAATATTTAACAATTTAGCATGCGCATACGGGATAAAAACAACCGCCCTGAGCCGTGATAATAATCAACTCTGTGCACTGCCGAGGATCGAACGGCCCGTACCAAAAGTGCATCTCTCAATATAATAATCCTCTCTGTGCACTGCCGAGGATCAAACGACCCGTCGCATAAGTGCGCCTCATAATATAATAATCATGTCTATGCACTATCGAGGATCAAACGGCCCGTACCAAAATTGCATTTTAAATCTGCCGTGGCATACGGCCCGCTCCCATGAGAGTATGGAAAATAACACTCTGCTCGCGGAATGTAAATTGAGAACATGCACAATCAACAATCCACCCCGAATACGTCAAAAATACTCAAGTAAATGACCGATTTCTCTTTTGAAAAACCACAAATAGTATTTAAATCCCTTTTACAAAATTCGCTTGCCGAGTTATATAACGTTTAATAACACAACCCTATTCGGAAGTACAATTGCCCGTGAAGGAAATAAGTTCTCTTTTTAGATGATTTAGAAAATAAACTCTAAATCTTCCTTAGTTATTAAATTACAATTTCGATTATATTAGCAGTCTAATATCATAGACAAGACCACATGTACAACAGGTAAGGCATGCTAGTGGGTCCTAGGCTACACGGACATGGCATAATAGTAGCTACGCACGGACTCCCGTCAGCTCATGCGTACGTAGCCCCCCCACAGATAGTAACACATACTTAATTAGTTCACCTAGGGTGACAATTCCCCCTCACAAAGTTAGAAAGGAGACTTACCTCGCTCCAAAATTCCAATACCGGCTTCCAAGCCTTTTCGACGACTCCAACGGACGCACAACGCTCCGAAACTACCACATAACGACAGAGCAATGAAAATTCATCCTAATACTCACAACAAATTTAAATTATATACTTTCCCAACCCCGCTCCGATAAATGACCAAAATGCCCTTGGGCTCATGTGCCCGGAAATCCGAAATTCTCGAAGATATATTCTGCCCATAGCCTTACTAAATCAAATACACCATTTACTCAAATATACATGCTCAATTCGTGGCTAAATTCCAAATTTACATTTTCTAGGTTTCTTCAATAATTTCCTAAATTCCTACCAATTTCCATACCTAATCCATGCATATAATCTTGTATTTAACTTAAAAGCATCAAGGAGTTACTTACCTTGACATTGCATGAAGGAATCCTCTCTTTGTAGCCTCCCAAAATCGCCTAAGCCCAAGAAGAAATGAAGAGAAATGAACCAAAATCCTTGTTTTAAAACATTCTGCCCAGGACGATTTCCGCACCTGCGGTCCTAATTCCGCACCTGCGCTCCCGCAGGTGCGTTTAATCTCCCGCACCTGCGGGTTCCTCAACTCCAGCCCAAAATCGCACCTGCGCCCCATTGTCCGCATCTGTGGCTTTGCAGGTGCGGAAATTCTATTGCACCTGCGATCCCAACCAAGCCTGCCCACTCTCGCACCTGCAGCACCTAAGCCGTACCTGCGGCCTCGCACCTGCGGCCCCGCACCTGCAGCCAAATCCTCGAAGGTGCGGAACACACTAGATGACATCAATTCAAGCCTTCTTCAAACTCTCAACTTGATCCGTTAACCACCCGGAATCCACCCGAGGCCCCCGGGACCGCGTCCAATTATACCAACCTGTTCCAAAACATAATGCGGACTTGCTCGAGGCCTCAAATCACATAAAATAACATCAAAACCACGAATCGCACCCAAATCCAACTTATGAACTTAGAAATTTCCAACTTCTACATTCGATGCCGAAACCTATCAAATCACGTCCGATTGACCCCAAATTTTGCACACAAGTCATATTCGACATTACGGACCTGCTCCTACTTCCGGAATCGCATTCCAACCTCGATATCAAGACTTCTACTTCCGGTCGGATTTCTCAAAAACCTTCAAATTTCTATCTTTAGCCAAATAACTTCAAAATGACTTACGGACATCCAAATTCACTTCTGATCGCACTCCCAACTCCAGAATTACCATACAAAGCTATTCCCACACTCGGAATCCCAAACGGACATCAACAACACGGAAATGCACTTCAGGCCAAACT
This sequence comes from Nicotiana knightiana, assembly GCA_005239525.1. Classification (NCBI taxonomy): domain Eukaryota; kingdom Viridiplantae; phylum Streptophyta; class Magnoliopsida; order Solanales; family Solanaceae; genus Nicotiana; species Nicotiana knightiana. The sequence continues at coordinate 147,923 of ML437600.1, forward strand.
AAGGAAATTTCTTTAAAAATGCTGACTTCCACAATATGCGCTGAAACGCTCCCGGGTTATCCAAAACCCGATCCGGACATACGCCCAAGTCCGAAATCATCATACGAACCTGCAGGAACCTTCAAATCCTGATTCGGAGGTCGTTTACTCAAAGTTCCAATCTTAGTTGATTCTTCCAACTTAAGGCCTCTGAAATGAGAATTTTCTTTCCAAATCAACTCTAAACTTCCCGAAATTCTATTCCGACCAAACCTACAAGTCATAACACCTGAAATGGAGCTGCTCATGACTTCAAACCTCTAAACGACGCGCTAGAGTTCAAAACGACCGGACGGGTCGTTACATTCTCCCCCACTTAAATCGACGTTCGTCCTCGAACGTGCTAAGAACTGCTCTGGAGTTATCTGAAATCATTGTTTAACACCTCGAGCAGCTGCCCGTGCCACTGCAACCCAGTTGAGTACATTAGCTTGATCACATCTGAAGATTTCTTCTTTTATCCATATAATAAGCTCAGAACCTATTTCCAACACTTGAAATTTTCTCTTGCCAGGCCTAGTTCCAATATATAAGCACTGTATCAACTACCACACGATATACCAGATCATGACTGCATACCTTTGCTGAATCAGCACCATGCACCGCATAACTCATCATCTGACCGCAATGACCCTCCCTGAACCTAAATAGCCAAAATTCCACGAATTTGATGCTCCCAATGCACCTCATGATATATATACATACATCCTGCTATATTGCTGACGATACCTCCACAACGGAGGAGATGTGCAGAAATTCATACCCAACTACAGAGTTAACAAATCCTTGAATACCTCATCTTGACTAGAATCATCGCTTCATATGAACCTGAATAGTGGTATTTGTTCCTTAATATACACTCCACATAACCTTATCGCACTGATCCCTGATCCGATAATCCCGTCTCACCCAATATGAACTGCTCAGACAACAAATCACCCCAACATGACCAACAGCCTCACATGATACCACATTGTGCCAATAGCCCATAACTCGAACATGATATATAAGGAATGACTCAGGAAGGGACTATTCAACTCACGCAACTAATATGAACTTTTCTCAGAAATTAGGAAATAAAACACAAGAAAAATAAATACATATTAACCATTCTCATCATCACACTGTTGCGGCGTGCAACCCGATCCAAATAACATACCCGTGGCGGCGTGCCACCCGATCCCATCATAAAACTCATATAAGGAAATATACACGGAGTTGAATCGCTCACTATTACACAAATTACTGAATATCGATCATAAGCACGCTAAGTGCATAATGC